>CAUYLG010015738.1:0-12537 GCA_963573385.1 Cacajao melanocephalus | reverse complement strand
AAACACCTTCCACTAGGCCCCACCTCCACACACTGCCACACTGGGGGTCAAGTTTCAACATGAGTTTTTGCAGGGACAAACCACATCCAAACCATAGTAATTTGTAGCATAGTTATTTTTCACACTATGTATTCTGTGCTAGGATACACCATATACTGAATAATATTTAAGTAGAGTAGAGTTTGATTTACCCATTTAGCTGTAAAATTCTGCGTGTTTTGACAAATCCATAGTGGCAGATATCCACCATTAAAAAGTATCATATGGAATGCTTCAAACCCCCACTCCATGCAGCCAAAGCCTTCCCATCTGTGTAGTTTCTCTTATCCAGAGTCTCATTAAATGAGGTCACACTGTGCAGATCTCCTGAGACTGTCTTCTTCCACTTAGCAATGTGCATGAAAGATTCATTCATGTCTTTGTGTGTGTTGATAGCTTGTTCCTTTCTATGGCTAAATAGTATTCCATTGCATGAATATATCACAACTTGGTAATGCATTCTGGGGAGGAAAACCTTCCTCTTCTAACTTTGTTCCAGCGTTGGAGGCCTTCAAATTAAGTGACAATAGATACATTGGTAGAGGAGACAATACTTGGCTTCTTGTTCCACAAGTGTCATCGTGGGACAAAATTCATCAGATGGCAGGATCCAGTTTTCAAAGAGGTAAAAGCCCAAAGACAAGAGACAAGACTAGAATCTGATAACCCTCAAGGGCTATAGTTTTCTTATTTAAAAAAATTTTTTGAGACAGGGTCTGGCTCTATCGCCAAGTCTGGAGTGCAAAGGTGCAAGCTCCGCTCTCTTCACCCTCTATCTCCTGGGTACAAGCAAGCCTGCCTCCTCAGCCTCCTGATTAGCTGGGACTAAAGGAACATACCATCATGCCCAGCTGATTTTTGTATTTTTAGTAAAGATGGGGTTTCGCCATGTTGCCCAGGCTGGTCTTGAACTCCTGGCCTCCCAAAGTGCTGGAATTATAGGCATATGCCACCATGCCCGGCTGAGTTATAGTTTTCCATTGAAACATAAAATTTCTCTCTGTAGTAACCATCATTTTTGATCATAGTTAATGAATGTGAGATTATTCTTGTTTTAAAAATCAGTCTAGTTTTTTTAGATTTTGCTTAGTTATTTTTGTAAGTGCAGCAAGAACAAGAGCTGACCGCATAGGTGCTTTCAAGCTTCTTTGCTGGAAGTTTTCATACAGAATCTCGGATTGGACTTTTAAAGGCCTTATTGAGGCTAAAAGCCAAGCCCAGAACACACTATCCAATTTCAGCTGCAGTCCTTATAGCTTTGGGTGAATTCCTGTCTTCTTGAGGCCCTCAAACTATCCCCAAAACCTGGGCCTACAAGAAAATGACCTTCCTTACTAACCTGTAAGTCAGTGAACCCTGTAATCTAGGTGTCAGGCTGGCTCAACCTTGGTCAACCTTGGTTCCTTAAAATTGCCAGTCATAACTGATCTTAGGTACGCTATTCCTAAATATGATATTCCAGTAAAAGCCTTGATAATATAACCAAAGTTTCCAATTATGTCCTCTTCTAAGGTGAACAGATTCTTATTGGACTTCTGCTAAAAACTATATTGTTATGAAAATAAGAGTATTGAGTGAGGATTTCAAAATTCTGGAGAAATCAGAAAAAAAGATAAATCCTTCATTTCTATTTACAAAAGTGTAATTTACTAAATTGTTGTGAGTTATAGTTAGCTTAAGAGAAAGAGATTTCTCAAATCCAGAAACTATAACATTAAAGAACCAGCAATGCTCAACAAAAGCCATGAAATTATAATAAATTTTCATCAGTTCATTCAGTGCCATGTAATCAATTCCAGTCTTGCTGAGTGTTGGGTTAGCAGTGTCATCAACCCATCAGTTTCTCAACTAGACTCCTGGAGAGCTACACTGAGTCAAGTGTATGGTCTTGAAGTTATTTAAGCAATATCATCAGAAGCCTCTAACCAGAGTACCCGTCATAGTGTTTTCTGTGAGTCTCAGAGGGAGTCCTGTGTTGGAGACAAACATTCTGACCTGTAGCTGATTGCAGGAGCTTTCAGGAAAGCATCAGGGCTGAATAATATCTAAATGACAAAGAGCATGAAAAGGTTGTGAGGAAAGATCTGACGAGACTTCATTATACCACAACTGACAAGGATATTTAGTTTTGTCTGTGGCATACCACATTTAAAATAATAATTGAAATTATGACTCATAACACTATACCAGTGCATAGCATGGATAAGGAGGACATTGAGAAATTCCCAGGATTTTACATAATTACTGAAAACATAACATTTTACCCATATAAATGTAATTCAGGGAAGGTTAGGTATCTCTTTTCATTTGTATATTTTTTTATAGTTTTTCTAATAAAAAATACAACCTAATTTACTTGCAAAACTTGCCCTATGTTTCTGGCATACTTTGCATAGAGTTGTTTCTAGTTATTCTATTATTTCTAATAATTTTATTTACATATATTGATTCTATTTTTGATATTTAGTAATTTTTATTTTCCAGAGTAAACTAGGAAGTAGACAATTTTAAATTGGCGTATATTAACCTTCTATAGTAGATTAGACAATCTATGAGTATATGATCTCCCAACATCTCGAGGGATGTGTTTCCTCATAGTACAATTTCTCAGTGTGGTAGACAAAAGTAATGTTTATTAACAGACCAAAATATCTTCAGTCTCTCCATAAAAATAGGGGGCAAAAAAATATAAAGTTGAATTACTTATGTTTAATAATTAAGTTTTAGTATTATATCTTATTTATAAATTATCTAGATGTTTAATGAAAATCTTTTAGTTAGCTTAACTTTAAGGTTAAAAATTACCAAAAGTATTTTGGAAACTATTTTTAGGTAGATTTAGTGTAAAAAATTATTATTGAAATAATGTTTTTAATAAGAATAACAATTAGAATCAAATCTATAAGCTTTAAGATTTTAAGTTCATAGTAAACATAATATTAGCTTATTTGACTAGAAATCAAGCAGAATAGAAATTTAAGTTTGTTTTGTATTCAATAGAGATAGCCCTGAAGACATAGTTGTTTTATTACACCAAAAATATTAAATCGATCTTATTTAATTATGTTTTATCTAAATTGTGTTAACCTGAAAAATATTTGTATCAGTTCCTACATATTTGGGGAATATTTATTTATAAATGCTTATTTTTTTCCCCAAGCTAAGTTAGAATAGAGCACTTTTAGAGGATTTTATCAATGAACTTTGCATTGCAATCTGGAGTTAAGAAAATATCACATATACATAACATACATCAATAGGCATAAAACACAAATAGAGATCTACAGCTTTCATCCTAAAATTTTAGCCATAAATCAGGCACACATATTCTCATGGTTAATTTTAGACATTCGCTTGATTGGATTAAGAGATACATAGCTGGTAAAGCACAATTTCAACATTTCTACCCATTTGATTACAAGTTCTCAGGCATTTAAAATAATTACACAAAACGACAATTTCTGGGACTTCTGTGGGAGAGGATGGAAAGTCTTTTGAACTTTGTAACGCTGTCAACTGAAGAATGACGAGGTTGATAAATTTAACAAGGAGATATTTCTTTATTTTTATTTATTTATTTTGAGAAGGTGTTTCACTCTTGTTGCCCAGGCTAGAGTGCAATGGTGTGACCTTGGCTCATTGCAACCTCCACCTGCTGGGTTCAAGCAATTCTCCTGCCTCAGCCTCCCAATTAGCTGGGATTACAGATGTCCACCACCATGGCTGGCCAATTTTTTGTATTTTTAGTAGAGACAGGGTTTCACCACGTTATCCAGGCTGGTCTCAAACTCCTGAAATCAGGTGATCCACCTGCCTTGGGTTCCCAATTTGCTAGGATTACAGGCATGAGCCACTGCACCCAGTGAGAGATTTATTTCCTATAAAGGGTTGAAGACTGCAGGGTAGTCCTTCTAACATGGGGGCAAGCATAGACTCCAGCCAGAAGCCAGAAGCAGACCCTTCAAGGGAGATGTAAAGGAAACAGTAATTTATGCTGAGTGACATGGCCAAATACACATATTTAATAAACTCTAGGAGGAGTCATGAACATTTATGAAAGGAGAAATGTGTGCAATCACAGCTGAGTTTCTTACACCTTCATGAGTCCCATGTTCAAATAATGGCAGTGTTAGCATGATCCCAGGGTGAAGTTTTCATCCCTCTGACATTAAAAGGTGAAGCAGAGGACATGAAAACTTGCTCTGTGCATCCTCTGTGTACTGGCTAGAACCTCTCTGTCATAAGTGGTCTCTTATCAGGCTAGAAAGGAGAGGCAGCTTCAGACAGTTGTTGACATCAGTGGTGTAGTCTTTTGATAGGGCTGGTTTCTCTTAAACCCTTTGGTGAGGTGTCTGTTCAGATTTGTGTGCATCTTTAATAGGGCTGTTTTACTTCATTTTAAGATTTTTTTGTATATTGAATACAAATTCTTTCTCAGATCTGTATTTTGCAAATAGTTTCTTTCAATATGTGGCTTGTCTTTTCATTCTCTTAACAAGGTCTTTTCCAGAGTATACACTTTTAATATTTTAAAAATCTGCTTAATATTTTGTTCTGTGTGTATTGACACTTTGTGTTATTTGTTAAAATTCATTACCGAACCTAAGGGCACATAGATTTTATTCTATGTTTTCTTCTAGAAATTGTATAGTTTTGCATTTTTAGTGTAAGAATGATTTTGAGTGATTATTTGTATAAGTTGTAAAGTTTTCATCTACATTCATTTCATTCCCTATGGTTTCCAATGAATCATTCCTTCTCTACTTTTGGGAAAGACACAGGATAGTGGGCTGTTAGAGTGGGTAGATAGCTAGACATGAACATGATGGGAAGGCTCACCTGGAGGGACCATCAAAAATTTATATATTAGTAGCATCTCTAATGCTGGGGTGGATGGGCACTTGTCAGTTGTGGGTAGGAGGAATAAGCGTACCTATGCAGGAAGAAACACCCTAGACCTCCTCTTAGGATGCCCCAATCACCGTTCACTTTACAGTTAAAGGGTCAGAAAATTGCTAGCTACATGCTGATAAGAAGGACAAAGGGGACATTCTTAAGAGAAACCTGGCACCATAAGTACACATTAAGGACATTCAAAAGAGATGGCAGGCACAGGAGGTACAGACGTGACCACTGTAGGGCCTTCCTGGGAGGCAGGAAGAAGCCATCCCCAACAGTGGATTTGGATTGATCTCTGCATGTGCCTTAATGAACAGTGGGGAGGTCTCACAAGCCAAAGAGAGGCAAGTCAGGGACCTAAGGTAGGAGCAGAAAAACCAGACAAAAGAGGTGTAGACTTGAGACAGAGGCAGGAATGTGAAGAAGTCCAAAATAAAATTCCCTGCACAGGACTCTTGGGCTGTTTTCCTGCATGATCAGTCTGCTCCTCCCTTGGGGCCTACCTATGTTTTCTACAATAAGCTCTTTACACTGTATTTATTTTCAATGAAGTTATCTGCCATCTTTGTACTGCCTCTTGGTGAAAATCTTTCTTCCAAGTTAGGCAAGAACTGGGACATCAGCTGTTTCCAGTAATAGCTCCGTTTCAGTTCATATTTCCAGAACTGTGGGTGCTGAATAACTGGCGCTCTGACTTTAAGTGGTGCAGAAGGAAGACAGTGGGGGGCACCAGCCATCACACTGGGAGCAAGAGGGCCCTGCAGTGTCCCAGCTGCCAGCAGGGGGTGTGCTGCCACAACACTGAGCAAGAGGGTTCTACAGTGTCCCCAGGTGTCAGCAGGGAGCATGCTGCCAATACACTGCCAACAGGGGGCACACGGGCACCACACCGTGAGCAAGAGGACTCCGCATTGTCCTGGTTGCCAGCAGGGGCTGTGCAGCCACTACACTGTGAGCAAGAGGGTCCTGCAGTGCCCTGGCCACTAGCAGGGGATGCCGGTCACTGCACTGTTAAGAGGGCCCCGCAGTGGCCCTAGCTGCCAGAAGGGGGAGCCAGCACAGCACCACGAGCAAGAAGGCCCTGCAGTGCCAAGCTTCCAGCAGGGGGAACCGAAGCCTGGCTTTTCAGATTCCTGTGGCTCCGCTGCTGGCGTGCATCACGTCACAACGGTCTGCAGAGTTGCTTTCTCCTCAGTACAGACCTGGGGGCCTCTGCGAGAGTGGAGCTGCCCCCTCTTCAGCACAGACCCTGGGGCAGGGGTCTTACTGTGAGAGGGCCTTGCAGTGGCCCTAGCCACCAGAAGGGGGCGGGGGCACAACACTGTGAGCAAGAGGGCCCTGCACTGCCTGGCCGCCAGCAGGGGGCGCCTGAGCCCACCTTTTCAGATGGCGTCATGGCGCAAGGCGTGCATTGCATCACGCTGGTCTGCTGAGTTGCATTCTCCTCAGTACAGATCTGGGGGGCACCACGAGGGCAGAGCTGCGTTCTCCACAGCATAGACCTAGCAGGCACAGCCTCACTTTGGGACAACTCTGGGCCATGTCCATGGTGAGTAAAATCCTTCCTGTTTGCAGCCCGACTGCTTAGGGTCAGAGACTAGTAAGAAGATCTCTCTGTGGAAACCTGGACACCAAAAGCCCCTCTGAATCCTGCGCACCGAGGGTCTTCCTACCCAAGGCCAGGCGGCTGCAGTGCAAGGTGCACACCGCAGCCTCAGAACACAAATAGAGCGTTCCTAAGGCAGTTCATCCGAAATATGAACACAACACCGGCAGTGCTCATGTAGAAAACACCTGTGATGCTAATGTGAGGCCTCAGCCCACAAATGTTACTATAAAATCCGCGCTGCTCATGCGGCCGGGCCGATACAGCAGTTTGAATCATCAACACTGACATATCAGTGCAAATGTGGAAACTAACTTACAGTTAGGGCTTAGGGTGAGGATTAGGGCTAGGGGTTAGGGTTAGAGTTAGGGGTTACCAGTTAGGGGTTAGGATTTAGGGGTTAGAAGAATTTTAGGCAAAATAAATTTAAACAGTTTATTTGAGCAAAGGAATGATTCATGAATCACGCCTGAAGCACCAGAACGGACAACAGGGCTTGGGGCTTCGAGCTCTCAGTGGTGGCAGCTAAGTAGCTAAGTGAGGTTTCTCCTCAGCTCCAGCTATGCGACCGCCTGTTGTGGGGATGGTTCCTTCAGCGTCACTAGTCATACAGCTAACTGGCGGCTGGGCTTTTTGTCATTGACTAGTTGGTTTGTTAATGCTTTTAAGTCAGTTTAAATGCCTCTAAGTTCGGTTTCCATTTGCTTAGGCAAGACCTCAGGCTAACAGCTTCCTTCTTTTTTGCTTTAACATGTCAAAACCATAATTCGTTTTCATTTTACCTTACTGGCATTAATGGAAGTAAATTCACATTTTTGTTGTTATTCAGAAAGTCGGTTTAATTGGCAACCTATTTGTGATGGTGCATAAAATAATGTTGTTAATCATTAGCATCTTAGATGAGATGAAATATGTTAACTCTATTAAGCTTTGTTATTAAACCATAACATGAGTTTCTTTGTTTTTTTTTTTTTTTCTCCTAGGCTTTAACCATTTAAAATACACTCAAGCATCTTGTAACGATGTGGATACTTTCTGAGAAATTTGTCCTTGGTGATTTCATCTTTGTCCGAACACCATAGAGTGTCCTTCTAAAACCTAGATTGCGTAGCCCACTCCACACATAAGTTATATGGTATAGCCTATTGCTCCCAGGCTACAAACCTGTATAGCACGTCTCTGTACTGTGAATGCTGGAGTCAACTGTCACACCAAGGTGACTGTGGATTGTGATCCCAAAATATCTGAGTCAGGTCTCAGTCAATTTAGAAAGCTTATTTTGCCAAGGTTAAGGACATGCCCATGACACAGCCTCAGGAAGTCCTGACAACACGGGCCCAAGGTGGTCAGGGCAGAGCTTGCTTTTATACATTTTAGAGAGACAGGAAACACCAATCAATATGGGTAAGATGTACAGTTGTTTGGTTCAGTAAGGTGGAACAGCTAGAAGTAGGAAGTGGGGGTGCTTCTAGGTCAGAAGTAGATGAAACAAAAGGTTGCATTCTTTTGAATCCTTGATCAGCCTTCCACTGAATACAATTTAGTCTGGTTCAGTGAATCAGCATTTTTACATATATAGTAGGGCAAAGGAAGGCGTGATCTTGGCCCACCACAACCTCTGCCTCCCTGGTTCAAGCGATTGTCTTGCCTCAGCCTCCCGAGTAGCTGGGATTACAGGCATGCACCACCATGCCTGGGTAATTTTTGTATTTTTAGTAGAGATGGGCATCCACCATGCCCAGCCTACTATCGGTATATTTGCTGTGGATGAGTATCTGTTCAGATATTTACCCAGTTTTAAAATCACATACGTATTTTGTAAATATCTTCTCACGTCTGTCTTGCCTTTTGTTCTCTGAATACAGTTTTTCACAGTAGAATACTTAGTTTTATAAAGTCTGTTATCAATTTTTTCATGAATTGGCATTTGATGTTGTTTGTTAAAACTTAAAACCAAACTCAACGTCACATAGATTTTCTTTTAGATTTTTTATAGTTTTGCATTTCAAATTACAGTCTCTGGACTATTTTGAGTAGGTTTTTGTTTTTCTTATTTTGTGTATATATTCATTTCATTCTACATGGCTTCCAAAGTCTTCCATCACCATTTTTGGGAAGGCTATGGCTACAGTGGGCTTCATTTTCTTTTGAATTTCCAAAATTATTACATTGAATAAACTGAATATTGAATTTTACAGGTATTTCAGGACAGCCAGGCGGCGGTGCACGTTCGCTGAGAAACTGAGCAAGAGTATTTGCGCTGAGCTCCGGCGCCACCAGAGGGCGTGCTAACCCACCCCTGACCAACTTCCCTCTGAGGTGCCAGAAGCAGCGAGGAGCGTCGACTTCCTCAGGGCAGCACGAGGGTTGTGCCAACTAAGTGTTGTTCCTTGGTGAGTAAAAGG
Source organism: Cacajao melanocephalus (assembly GCA_963573385.1). Lineage (NCBI taxonomy): Eukaryota > Metazoa > Chordata > Mammalia > Primates > Pitheciidae > Cacajao > Cacajao melanocephalus. Next base: position 3,588 of record CAUYLG010015738.1, on the reverse strand, counting down.
CTTCCTTTCCACAGCCCTGAGTGCAGAGAAGAGAGTCCTTAGAGTACTCAGCAAAGGAAGAAATTCATCTAGAAAAATGAAATCCCCAAATCCCATCGTTACGACTACACCCTGATATCACTGTCAACGCCCCAGACACAGTGGCTGCTAAGATGTATTCTCACAGTGCCCTCTAATATAATAGTCACACCATGCCCTAACATTACTATGATATCCATACCGTGCCCTAACACCAATATAATATCCACACCATACTCTAACGCTAATCTAATATCCACATCATTGCTTCTAATACCAATGTAATACTATCCACACGGTGCCCTAATGCTAATGTAATGTAATATCCACACTGTTCTCGAACACCAATATAATATGTACACCACGCCCTAACACTGATATCCACACTGTGCCGTAACACTAATGTATCCACACAGTAGCCTCTAATACTAATACATATAATAATATCTACTAAGTGGAGTCTGTTGACATTGAGGCTTTTATAAGTTCACAGCTTTGGATGAAGTGTAGCTTCTATAGTGGATTTTGATGATGTCTCTGCTTTTCTGGCATAGTATTGATATGGTTGTTTTAAAAAGTAATTTACTTTTTAATAATGTCATACTTCTAGGAAACTTCCAGTAGGAGTGCAAAATATAACCTGTTTCTTTTCTTAGAGTCCCCAGCAGTTATTGCTGTACCAGATTTGCAGCATCCCACAAAATACTCCTATATATTTTACCTAAAGCATGAAAACTGTCCCAGGTTACCACCACATAACCCCTAGATCAGGAAATCAGTGTGGTTCCTAAGTGATAATTCAGTTCACAAACTCATTTCACTTTTACCTCCTGCCCTACCCGGGAGTATAATGTGTTTTTTCATTCTGATCCAGTTTTCTTGGCACTGTCCCCAAGACTTTCCTGCATATTTGTGATCTTGACACATTTAAAGAGCATACAAGTTTTTGTTTGAACACCTGTTTTCAGGTCTCTGGGGTATATACCTAGGAATGGAATCACTGAGTCATACGGTAAATCTATTTGTAACCGTTTGAAGAAACTCCAAATTATTGACACATATGCTGCACCATTTCATATTGTCACAAGCAGTGTTTAATAGTTCAAGTTTCCGAACATCTTTGTCAACACTTTTTTTTTAGTATAACTATTCTAGTGTGAGTTAAGGGGTATCTCTTTATGGTTTTAATTATGCTTAATGCTGTTAAGCATCTCTCACATGCTTGCTGGTGAAGTGTGTATTAAAGTTCTTCATTAGTTTTTAGATTGGATTGTCTTTGTTGTTGAGTTGTAAAAGTTATTTATACATTCTGGATAACAGACACTTATGAAGTATCTACTGTGCAGATTTTTTCTTCCATTCTGTGGGTTACTGGAACATAATAAGAGTTTATGTGTGGTCTCTGCCCCAGTGTCCTGAGGCAGAGCACTAAGCCTTTGTAATGTATGAAGTGAAGTGTCTTTTGTATGCTAATGAGATGACTGCTGGCTGGGGGCATCTGGACAGCCTCAGTGGGGCTGGTTGCCAAAGAAACCAACCTCATCATTAGAGGATTTGAAATTTCAGCCTCCCTCCCATCTCTGTGAAAGGTAGAGGTACTGATGATTGAGTTGAATACCTAAAGGCGCTGTTGTAACCCATCTGCCTGTGTAATAAAGGAGGGGGTTGGGAGAGTATCTGTGTTGCTGAACATGGGGAGATGCTGGGAGGATCATATCTGGAGAGGACATGGGAGGCCCGCACCCCTTCCACACGCCTCACGCTGTGCATCTCTTCATCTGGCTGTTCATCTGTAGCCTTTAAAATATCCTTGGTAATAAGTCAGCAGTAGGAAGTACACTGTTTTCATGGGTTCTGTAATGTGCTGTAGCAAATTGCTGAACCAATTAAGGGTGTTGTGGGATCCTCCAATCTGTAGCCAAGTCAACAGAAGTTAACCTGGGAACTACTGTTTGTGATTGGCATCTGAAGTGGTTACAGTCTTGTAACTGACACTTACTTTCTTAAAGAAGAAGTGTACTACTTTTGCCTTTTGCCTTTTCCCACACTTCCTACTTAGCTTTTTGGGAATGCAATTATAGGCTTTACCTCCTCTCCACCAGACACTTCCTACACTGCAAGCTTTTTAAACTGTGTGTTTACTTATAAGTTCCAGAGACCAAAACTTGAAACAAACTAGGCACCTCCAGAACTCTCCCCTACCAGGAGATTGCCGGGATACAACAGTCCATTTACAACCTAGCTCTGCCCATGGTGTTACTAGCAAGACCACCTAATGGATAAAACATCAGAGCAAGTCCCATAGATCCTGCACCTCCTCACCCCATCCCCTTCATGCCATTCTGCCAAGTCTCCCTTTCAAAGCTCCTGCTTTCTGCTCTGAAAGTGGATACTGTTCCCTTAAGTCAGGAGCCTATACATTCCTTCAGCTAAGCTCTGGCATAAAGTCACTTTTTAAATTATCATCCTCGTGTTTACCATCCTCTCCTGTGTTGCAAGCAACAAGCTGCATCACCTGTGTTCCTAGGACTTAGCCCTTAGCCTGTGGGGTCTGATGCTTTCTGCTTTCTCCTGGTGGTGTCAGAATTTGATTGCACTATGGGACACCCTGCTGGTACCCAGGATTTGGTCTGTGTGGGGAGAAAGACCTGTTGTACTGAACCGAGCATAGAAAGTTAACACCAAGACAAAAGTAGGCCAAATTGCAGGGTCTTTATTGCCCGTGACCACAGAGGACTCACGTCTCTCCAACCTGTGGCCCCGGAGGGAGGGTGTCAATACCTTTTATACCTTCCTCCCGGGTAAGGGTATGTGGCAGGGGTTGGGGTGAAGGGATCCAGACATTTAGGGGGTTCCGTAAATCATCTCCCGGGCAGAGAGGAGGGTGTGGGTCTCCGGACATTCCAAGGGCTGGAGGACACATTGTGGATATACTGTCACTTCGATTGTTATCTAAGTGGTTTACAGAAGTCAAAATAAGCCTTAGTTTGCAAGTTTGCACATCATCTGGGTTGTAGTGGAAATAACAGATCTTAGTTATTTATTACAGGGCGCGGGGGCCATAATGGAATTAGCTTGGGCTGTTTATTCTAGTCACTACTGGTAAACAAAGGCTAGCAGTTTTATTTACAGACGCCAAGGCCAGCAGTTGTTGTGAGGAGAATGGGGCAGCCGTTACAACTTATTTTAAAACACAACTTTGCCTTTTATAAAATAGTGTTGTTCAGGCTCTAACTTTAGGCCAGCTATAGCACAGACCCATGCATCTGGTAACAGAAGTGTTCTGTGTTGAGTGTTGAGAGTGTACTAGGAGAAGATCGTTGTTTTTCCTTTTCTAACAATTTTGTCTTTCAAATTTTTTCATGTCTTCTGAGGCATAAAAGTTTTGAATTTTGGGGAAATTTCTTACCTGTTTTTCCTTTTGTGGTTTGTGCTTTTGGTGTCAGATCTGAGAAACCACTGCTACATCCAACGTCATGAAGGCTTAACTGTATGTTTTCTTCTCGAATTTTTAGTCTTCCCATCTTTAGGTCTTTGATCCATTTGAAGTTGTTAATGTGATATGAGGTA
>CAUYLG010015737.1:0-49335 GCA_963573385.1 Cacajao melanocephalus | reverse complement strand
GGCTTGTTGGTGATGAAGTTTTTTCTGTTTCTTAGTTTTCCTTCGGCGGACGCCCTTTCCCCACAGAGCTAGGCCTTCCCGGGTTCAGCTGTGCTTACTGTGAAACTCTCAGTCCTCAGCGCTTCCAATTGCTGTTCTCCTGGGGATGGGGCCAGCTGAGCCTGACTCAGGGGGCACCCAGTCGCATATACTCTGCACTGAGAAGCGCTGCGCCGCGCCGGGGCACAGGCAAAGCAGCTGCGCCGGCCAAAAGAGTCGCGCTGGTGACCCGTGTGGCTCCTCCGCCGGGAATTTCCCAGTTTGTGTTCCACAGAAATTCGTCTGAAATTGCGGCGTCCACTCGCTCTCTGTGCTTTCCCTGGGAGCTACAATCCTGAGCTGTTGTTAATTGGCCATCTTGGATCTCTCTCCGATTTTCTGTTTTATTAATCTAATATTGACATGGAATGTTAAAGTCTCCCATTATTATTGTGTGGTAGTCTAAGTCTCTTTGTAGGTCATTAAGAACTTGCTTTATGTATCTTGGTGCTCTAGTATTGGGTGCATATATGTTTAGGATGGTTAGCTCTTCTTGTTGCATTGATCCCTTTACCATTTGTAATGCCCTTCTATGTCTCTTTTGATCTTTGTTGGTTTAAAGTCTGTATTATCAGAGACTAGGATTGCAATACCTGGTTTCTTTTTTTTTTTTTTCCTACTATTTGCTTGGTAAATCTTCATTCCTTTATTTTGAGCCTATGTGTGTCTTTGCACATGAGATGGATCTCCTGAACACAGCACACCAATAGATCTTGACTCATTATCCAATTTGCCAGTCTGCGTCTTTTGATTGGAGTTTTTAGCCTGTTTCCATTTAGGTTAATCTTGTTATGTGTGACTTTGGTTTTGTCATGATGCTAGCTGGTTATTTCACCCATTAGTTGATATGGTTTCTTCATAGTGTCAATGGTGTTTACAATTTGGTACGTTTTTTCAGTGGCTGATACTGGTTGTTCCTTTCCATGTTTAGTGCTTACTTCAGGAGCTCTTGAAGGCAGGCCTGGTGGTGACAAAAATCTTTCAGCATTTGCTTGTCCATAGAGGATTTTATTTCTCCTTCACTTATGAAGCTTATTTTGTCTAGATATGAAATTCTGGGTTCAAAACTATTTTCTTTAAGTATTGGCCCCCACTCTCTTCTGGCTTGTAGGGTTTCTCCCAAGAGGTTCACTGTGAGTCTGTTGGGCTTCTCTTTGTGGGTAACCTGACCTTTCTCTCTGTCTGCCCTTTGCATTTATTCCTTCATTTCAACCCTGGTGAATCTGACTATTATGTGTCTTAGGGTTGCTCTTCTCGAGAAGTATCTTTGTGATGTTCTCTGTATGTCCTGAATTTGAATGTTGGCCTGTCTTGCTAGGTTGCGGAAGTTCTCCTGGGTCATGTCCTGAAGAATGCTTTCCAACTTGGTTTCATTTTCCCTGTCACTTTCAGGTACATGGATCAAATGTAGATTTGAGGAGGTTTTGTTCATTTCTTTTCACTCTTTTTTCTTTAATCTTGCCTTCTTGCTTTTTTTCATTGAGTTGATCTTCAATCTCTGATATCCTTTTTTCCACTAGATCAATTCAGTTATTGAAACTTGTGTCTTCTTCACCACATTCTCGTGCTGTGTTTTTTATCTCCATCAAGTCGTTTATGTTCTTCTCTACACTGGTTATTCTAGTTAGCATTTCATCTAACTTTTTCAAGGTTCTTAGCTTCCTTGCATTGGGTAAGAACATGATCCTTTAGCTTGGAGAAGTTTGTTATTGTCTATCTTCTGAAGTCTGCTTCTGTCAATTCGTCAAACTCATTCTCCATCCAGTTTTGTTCTCTTGCTCGTGAGGAGTTGTGATCCCTTAGAGGAGAAGAGGCGTTCTGCATTTTGGAGACTTCAGCCTTTTTACGCTGGTTTCTTCCCATGTTTGTGGATTTATCTGCCTTTGGTCTTTGAAGTTGGTGACCTTTGGATGGGGCTTTTGAGTGGATGTCCTTTCTGTTGATGTTGAAACCATTTCTTTGTTTGTTAGTTTTCCTTCTAGCAGTCAGGCCTCTCTGCTGCAGGTTTGCTGGAGTTTGCTGGAAGTCCACTCCAGACCCTGGGAATCACCAGCAGGGGCTGCAGAACAGCAAAGATTGCTGCCTGTTCCTTCCTCTGGTAGCTTCATCCCAGAAGGGTACCCACCAGATGCCAGCCAGATCTCTGCTGTGTGAGGTGTCTGTCAGCCCCTGCTTGGAGGTGTCTCTCAGTCAGGATACACAGGGGTCAAGGAGTCACTTGAGGAGGCAGTCTGTCCCTTATCAGAGCTCAGGCACTGTGTTGGGAGATCTGTGGCTCCCTTCAGAGCTGCCAGGTAGGGACGTTTAAGTCTGCTGAAGCTGAACCCACAACCACCCCTTTTCCCAGGTGCTCTGTCCCAGGAAGGTAGGTGGGGGCTTTATTTATAAGTCCCTGTTGGGCTGCTGTCTTTTTTCAGAGATGCCCTGCCCAGCGAGAAGGGAGTCTAGTGACAGTCTGCCTGCAGCGGGCTTGCTGAACTCTTGTGGGCTCCAAACAGTTGCTGTGTAAACTTTATTTACACAGGCAAGGTTAAAACCACCTACTAGAGCCTCAGCAATGGCAGACGCCCCTCCCCCCACCAAGCTTGAATGTCCCAGGTCAAATCCAGACTGCTGTGCTGGCTGCAAGAATTTCAAGCCAACAGATCTTAGCTTGCTGGTCTTTGTGAGAGTGGGACCTGCCAAGCCAGATCACTTGGCTCCCCAGCTTCAGCTGGCTTTTCAGGGGAATGAGTGGTTCTGTCTCTCTGGTATTCCAGGTGCCACTGGGGAATGAGGAAAAAAAAAAACTGCTGTGGCTAAAATGGCCACCCAGTTTTGTGCTGGAAACCCAGAGCACTGGTTATGTAGGCACTGGAGGGAGTCTCCTGGTCTGTGGGTTGTGAAGACCCTGGGAAAAATGCAGTATCTGAGCCAGAGTGCCAGAGTGTCAGGAAATGACCCTAATGGCTTCCCCTGGCTAGGAGAGGGAGTTCTCTGACCACTTGTGCTTCCCGAGTGAGGCAACGCCCCACCCTGCTTTGGCTGGCCCTCCTTGGGCTACTCCCACTGTCTTACCAGTTTCAGTGAGATGAACCTGGTACCTCAGTTGGAAATGCAGAGATCACCCATCTTCTGCGTTGCTCTTGCTGGGAACTATGCACCAGAGCTGTTCCTATTCAGCCATCTTGGCAGAAATCACTGCATCTTATAGACGAGGAAGCTGAGACACAGAAATATAAACTAACTTGATCAAGGTTATCGAGTCAACTAACATAACAAAGACTACTTATAAGTGGTAAAACCATGGTGCTGAACCTAGGAGTTTGGCTCCAAAGTCTTGCTCATAACATATATATTTTAACATATATATTACACAGCCTCTCATGCAAAAGGTCAGCTGGTCATTCAATAACTACTATCTTTCTCCCTCTTTTCCTGCTTTTTCTTTTTCTCTTCCTCCTTTTATTCTTTACTTCTAAATATTAGTGCTTAAAATAAATTCAGAAGTTCAGATAGCCTTTTATGCTTAGCCCATCTTGATTAGGGAAAGGAGAGTGTTCAATATCTCTATTCGGTTTTTCTGTTCATGTACATTTTAGGGAATTCTGAGGCAGAAAGTTATTTCTGTAAATCCCTACTTTTCCAGGTTTAACAAAGAAATAAGTCCAGCAATTATTTCAATACCAGTTCTATAGTTAGAGACTATAGAATATTTTGCATTGTTTTTATGCCCTAAAAAATGAACCCATGTATAGATACAGAGTGGTTGTAGAGGCAGTAAAATAACGTTCTAAGCTAAACACTATATTTAATTTTGATATAATTTTTAATCCTAGAATTTTAAGGAATCCAGTTTGAAAAGTACTTGTATATACAAGGTGCTTCCATGCACTTTCAGAGTATAGGTTTTATTTTCACTGCAAACCCAGAGTCATTAGTAATGTTAATGTTGAGTAATATTTTCCAGTTAGTATTGTCAATTTTATTATTTATTTAGACAGGATTTTACTCTGTTGCCCAGGCTGGAGTGCAGTGGCACTATTGTGGCTCATTGCAGACTGGATCTTCTGGGCTCAAGCCACCCTCCCACGTCAGCTTTCCAAGCAGCTGGGACTACAGGCATGCCATCACACCCTGCTAATTTTCTTTTAAAAACTCTTTTTGTAGAGATGGGTGTCTTATGATGTTTTTCAAACTTATCTTGAATTCCTGGCCTCAAGGGATCCTTCCACCTTGGCCTCCCAAATTGCTGAGATTACAAGTGTGAGCCACCCTGCCCTGCTGGAGTTGGCGTTGTCAGTTTTAAAAAGACAGACCCATCCTACATATATATGGAAAGCATGGATACATTATTACAATATTACATTTGCTGCGGACAAAGCTTAAAACATTGTTGAAGAGAGGGATGACCCAACACTTACATGGAAAGATGTTACCTTTGGGAAAGATGACACTCTGTTGGATGTACTCTTTTCCCTAGCAGTCAAGATCCGGTGTACTCTGCCTGTGCTTTCCTGCCTAGTTTCCCGCCTTCCCAGCAACTTGCTACCCAAATATTTGTATTTGCAAGATGATGAGTCGAGGTTCAGGATGCACTCTGCCTGGACTGGCCTTCAAAAGAATTGAGTGTGAAATCATTAAATATGAATATGGTATGCAAATAAGCTCTCTCTACAGACTCATGGAATCTGTAAATTTAGTTAAGGAGGATTTGAGTAAAGGAAGTTTGAACTAGGGTATGACTCTTATTCTGACCAATTTCTGATAACTTGTTTCTCACAACACTCAACTGAAAAATTTTTAACATTAAGCAGTTGTCAAGAAGGCAGGAAAATACCAGTCACAAAATTTATGCAACTTACAATTGAAGGAGGGAACCACCCATCAGGACTCATCTTGAGCTTATTCTTTTAAAATACAGTATCTTCTCCTTTAGGTCAGACACAAAGATGAGCCTACAGAAATTATGCATCTATTAGTCTTCCATTTATTTTATATATATTGGTGAATATTGAATATATATTATATACTAACAAGTGTTCCATTTATACTGTTTATCTTCTGCAAAACCAATAATATTTTTTAAACATAGGAGACACAGAGTGTATATATCTTCTTAATTCAGTTAAATGTAATCTTAAATCTACTTTTTATCAAGTTTGATTATAAACAGATTATAAGCAGTATTAAGAGGAAATGGGTAGAAATATATAAATAGCTAGCAGCAAAAAATAACAAGAGGAAAAAGACTCAATTATTTTTCTAAAAACTGAACAAGGCTCATTTGGTGTAATGGTTAATAGTTCTTCCCACATCAAGAGCTCATCTGTGTTACTGTAGCCCCAAACCTTTGTATTCATAACTATGTTCCAGAATTATTAAGAAAGCCAAATTGTGATTGATATACTCTGTTTAATGAGGATGCACAAATGTATTTAAAAGAGGTTTACATCTAAAAGATTAAAACTGTCAATCAAAATATTACACTTTAATTACCTAAACCATTGACTTGTATGGAAAATCTAATTCTTAGTTTTCTCTGATTTAGTGGCTTAATGCAAATTTATTGCCCCACAATTCTGCAGGCTAGAAGTCTAATACTTACTGAGCTAAAATTAGGCTGTCAGCAGAACTGTTTCCTTTTGGGAGCGCCCCCCTCTCCCCCCACCCTGCCCCGGGAGAATCTGCTCCCTTGCCTTTTACAGCTTCTAGAGGCTGCCCACAGTCTTCGGCTCTTGGTGCCATTCCTTCATCTTCACAACATGCAATAGCAAGTCTGGTCCTTCTCACATAACATTGAGTGAGACGTCACTCTGTCTCACTCTTCCACTTTTAAGATTCTTTGCATTTACAGTGGTCTCACCTGGATAATCCGGGTTAAACTCCCTAAGGGACTAACATCTTATTAGCAATCTCAAGTCCATCTTCAACCCTAACTCCCTTTTACCACAAAACGTTTACAAATTCACAGTTTCTAGGAATTAGGATGATGACATCTTCAGTGCAAGGTAAATAGGACATTGTTCTGCTGGACACAGGTATTATATATTCAATTAGTAACTTAAGCAATGTTTATCAAAATAACTCAGAAATAGTATATATGGGATATCATCAACATAATAAAATAATCAAAATAATAATCACATATGGTTACTGTGAAAATTAAATGAGGAAACATTTGTGAAAAACTATTTGGAAACAGTAAATTCCCTTTAAACTTAAGTGAATGTAATGAATCTATACAGTAAAAAGAAAGTTCTGAAATCCACACTGGGTTGTTGGCCAATATCTTAGACTTGCCAAAATGCCTCGTCTTATAGTTGGGTTCAATGATAAAAGGCTCTGCAGCAATAGAACCACTGTTTTTTTATCACCTATTCAAACTCTGCTCCTACTGTTATCACTCTCTTGGGAGGAGGAGACTGATACCAGGATGAAGTCATAGACAAATTTTTCTAATGAATGCCCCCCAGTTGAATGAGTTCCCACCCAATGCTGACCCAGCAGCAGGGTGTTCAACACAATATGCAACAACCACACCCTAGAAACCAATATCATCTACCCAAAGCAAAGCTTCTCATAATTTATCCTTACAGCAGAGATTTCTATCTAGTATGCAACAGCACATATGCTACAAGGATTCTGAAATATTGATCTCTTCAATCCCAATGTGCTTTTCATATATGAGCAATTTCCATGTGGACCATGATGACAAAAAAGAAGCCCTGGATAATATTACAAGGTCAGATAGGCATGTCGGTGCCCTACCTTTGACCCCTTTTTAGGAACATAAGCAGCTGTCCAAGGCCTTCTGTGACACTCTAGTAATTTCAGATAGAAACTTTGCTCTTCCCTTGTTTTTCTTCTCTTCCAAGCTGTTATATGTATCACCTTCTCTTATATCAGGTGTTCTACTTGAAAACATAAAGAATGTCTTGTGCCAAGGAGCTCACTTTGATAATGATTGGGTGGATTTCCATCACCTCCAAAGAAGCATTGCAACCCCTGGGTTTGGGGTCCTGAAGAAGTTAGTGATGCTGATATTTCGATCCCACGTACAAACCAGGGATGAGATATGTATGGATAAGTCACCACGTCTGTGGCTGTCTTCCTCTCTGCCATCACCTTAAGCCTGCTCTGTATATTAGGTCCATTTTTATCCACAGTTTTAGACTTTCACTGACATGAAGAATATAACATAAAATACAGAAATTACAAGTTGCTTATTTAACAGTCAATGAGGGCCATTTCTTTTATTGTTTTGGGGACTAGTTATTTAGAAAATCTTGCCATCGAGTCCAGATTTCATTATGTCTATAAAAGATCAACTCCAAATGAGAGTCAAGTGCTTATTGAAGATACATAATTGCTCTATCTGTGTCTGCCTCCAAACCCCTGATGGGTTGTTTGCTATTAAGAAATGTGGGATCAGCCCTCATCTAGTGTCTTGCCTTAGGATGTAAAATAGCTAACACCATCACTCTAAAAGCTCCTTTCTGCATAAAGGCAGCAAATTACAAACCAACCATATGATTACTTGGGGGCAGATAGATGTATATATTTATGTTTATACATATGTGTTATACATCTAGTGAACATTGGAAAAATATGGAAAAAACATTTAACAGACATTTCTTCTTCAGTCCCACTTTCTCTGAGGTGGCTAAATGAAGTCATTGAAGATTACTTCATGAAATGTGCATTAATATACTCAGATACATTTCAGGGGTACATCTAAAGAGGTAAAGTTACATTTGGACTCATGCCCTGTTTACCTTAGCAGCCCAGCAACCTACCAAACTTAAAATTGAGTTTCTTCCCTAGACTCTAACTTCTACATTTCTGTTCCCACTGCAACTGTTATGTAGAATGAGGTGTGAGACTCATTTTTTTCTGCATCCTCCTGAGTGTCCCAAATACCTCATCACTGCTCAAATACCAGGAATGAGATTCCATACCTAAGGAAAATTACTGGGGAGGGCAGTAAGTATATTTCTGTGTTCCATAGCCACTCTGAAGAAGGCTTAAGATATCAGGAGGGGTCACAGAGGAATGAAAGAATGTCATCTTCACATATCAGAGACAGCAAGGGTAAGATGTGAGCTCTGGACATCAGTGAAGGGCCAAAGTGAGCCATCATGAGGCATTTTGCTTAAAGTCCCAAAAGAAGAACATAAAGAATTTCCAGTTAGTATTCTCATTACCAGTGTGTGGTACTGACAGTGCTTAATTTTGTCTTTTGGGGGTATGAATAAAAGCTCTATTTATTATAGAAAGAGCAAAAAGAAATGCCCTCAAATTTCTGGTATTAAAGACAGGACTTGAAAAGGAAAAATAAACAATATTTAAACAAATAACAAGGATTTACTTTGGAGAGATGACCAGGTAAATTCTGTCACAAAGAATTTCACTTTCTACGCCCCTATATCAATTGTAAAACTGAGGGACCTAAAGAGTCTTTTAAAGTCCTCCCTCTTCCTTACAGAGTATCAAATCATGAAACTTAAATCGCTTGAGAATTACTTTCAAGAACCTAATTTCTGTGCATGTCTATTTTCTCTGAATTGCAAAATGCTTCAGTGCTCAGGATATCTGTAAACAATTTGAAATATATAGTAATCTCCTTCTACTTCCTTGAGCTCTAGTGAAAAGAATCAGACCCAAAAGAGAGATGCTGTCACATACCAGACTGGATGGTGTTTTCCAGTCCAATTCTTTAAGAGACTCAAAAAAAAATCTGTATTTTACAAAAAACACAAGCCCACATTCAACAGATCTGCCCAGGGAACCCTGGGCATGGTGAAACAGCTTGGAACCTGGGGTTCTGCTTTCTCATCTGGTCTCCTTTACTTGTGGTGGACTTCTGGGCTTCAGTTTGCTATTTAGTGAAGTAAATGGATTGAACTAAATGATCTCTAGGTTCTCCTTTGGCTAAGAAGCTCAAAGATTCTTTCTTTGACATTTAACACTTATTTGGATCAGCCCCCTCACACACACAAGTGCACATATACATAAAGAATCTTGCTTTTGTATAGTGTCATTGATTGGGGTGGTTTGTGATTTTAAGCAAACACCACTAGCAGCATTGAATAGTAAGAAGTGATTGGATTAGGCCATCCATCAGCAGTTAAGAAAGCAATTTGGAAAGTCCACTGATAAGAGAAGAGTTTGCCTGTCAACCCACTATTCACAAGGACTGGGCAACAGAGAAGAAAACAAATCCATATTTATGAAAAGACAAAGGAATGATTTAAAATAAGACACATAATTTAGAATGAAACCTAGACAGTAAAAGAGAGGGACAAGTTGAAGAGTTTTTAAGACAAAGGACAAGATTGAGATGGGCAGAAAAAAGCAAATCAGAATTGCACATAGCCACATGAAAAGGGTTACAAAACCTTCAACAGAAAGAACTGTGCCCATTTTTACAGTCCTCACTGAGAAGATGATATTCTTCAACCTGAAAGAAATAACTGTATTTCATAGACTTTCACTGATTTGGGAGATGAAAGGTAATATTTCTAAAGAATCTTCAGTTATTAAGGAAGGAAGATCAGAGAGTAGTATCTAAGCAGTCTTAAAAGGATGAATTAGAATTTACCAGGAGTCCAGGTGGGAAAATTTATCATCATAAATGATAAATGATAAATTTACAGTTCAACCATTGTAATTTAATGTGTATCCTGAGCTTTCTACCTTTTAATTAAAATACTTATATTTGCAACATATAAGATGAACGATCCTGAAATAGTAAAATGGTTTTATTAGATATCTTTCAGAGTGACAAGTAGAAAAAAATAAGAAGCCATTCACAATTCTCTCAGTGGATCTGTGTTACCACAAAATGTCTTGCAAGTGTACTTCCTATTGAGAAATCAGAAATATGCTTTTAAATTAACAATGCTAAGAAATAACAAAAAGTTACTTGTTTTAGGGAAGCAATCAGTTTTCAGACAAGGCAAGTTTGTTTTTCTATTTTTGCTTATTAAATAAAATCTACAGAATGCCATTGGTTTCCACGGAGCTCCTACAATAGGTCCAACAGACAAAACCAAAATGGAGTCACTTAGGCCACAGTTCCCTGCTATGAAGTTGAAACTAAGTTGTTTATTGGGCCTTCCTTCCAAGAAATCGGAAGTGAGATAATAGCCAAATTCCCAAACAGGCTAGTTTTAGCTTGCATGATCAGGAAAGCCCTCTCTGCTTTCGCCTTTAGCTTTGAAACGACCAATCCATTTTTTTGTTCTGTTTCTACTTTTCTTAGACTTTCTCTGTTAATAAATCCAAGTTCCTCCGTTCAGCTCAGAACACTCACTCTATTTTATAAAATGAGGTGCTTCTCAATTCTAGAATTGTAAAAATAATTATTAAGATTTTAAAGTTGAATTTATTGTAATTTTATGTTTTGACACCCTACAAATAGCAATATCTCAAAATCTCATTCTCTTCTCCAAGGCTGAAATTAGGTTCCCCACCCATAGTTCCTGGAAAAATTTAATTTCTCCCTTAAGACTATCCAGACACTATTTCCTCTGTGACAGTTCTTCTCTGACCATTCCCAAAGCCTCCAAAAGAAAGATTTATCCTACATGTTCACTTCTGTCATCAATTGCTTATCATCTTATCCACTCAACTCTGAGCACCATGAAGCCAAGGAAGATGTTTTGCTCATCTCAGGCCCTCTGTGACTTGACATGGTGTGTGGTCAGAGTTGGTGCTCCAGAAAGATTTTCCTCAATGAATGAAATAAAACTAAGATAAAACTTATATCTGCATATTTGTCATTTTTGTGAATTCAGAGATTTTGATACACCCAAGGATTGAAAGAATGTCTTTCTAGGGCATCTACTAGAGGCAGGACAAGCATCATACATGATACATTTTCATCTTCACCCACCCACCCTGTTTATGTATTTTGATAAAATATTTTTCAGAAGCATCCACACATTTGTGTAAGTAAGTTTCACAGATTCCTTTTGACCATTTTCTAGGATTTGAAATCAGTGTAGGAAATAAACTCTGAACTATTCACTGTTATGAACTTATTTAAAATTTTTGAACCAAAGCAGAAATAATAAATTATTGGGCATTTCCATTATTGCATCCATTCAAAATCACTTTGTCTTCATTTCCTCACCAGTAAAATAAAAAGTAACACCTACAGTATGGATTATTGTGAGAATAATAGGAATTAAATGAGAAACATATAAAAATCTAGACTCTAGCGCATAGAAGGTACTTTGTAAATGGTGGCTATCAATACTGTTGTAAAGTACATTTGAGGGATTTGGCCTGAACAAAAACATACTGTATCTCCCTTCCTCCTTGGGCCCATTCAGAAAAAATACTTCTCATTCTTTTCTCTATGCCTACTTATGTATTAAAGGTTTCATCATCTCTGGTAGAAATAGGATTTCATGTTACTATAGCATTGTATTGTCTAACATAATTCTTAGATGATGATCCTCTAGATACAAAGCCAAATAAATTGCCATCAGCCAGAGAAAATACATAGTACAGTTTACATTACCCACTGTATGATTTGGGGTTAGTCACTTAACCTCTCTGTGCCTTAGTTTTCACACTGGTAAATTGGGGATAATAGCATCTATTTCATGAAGTGTTGTGATGATAAAATGAATGAAAACACACACCTCCTAGAACATTGCCTGTATGTTGTAAGTTCTACATAGATGTTTACTTTTATTGTTATTAATTTTAATAAACACTGAATCTACTAAAACAGACAAGGATATACAACACAGTTTGATTAGCAATCCATGTATTCTTCATTACTCTAATTTGGGGAGCCAAAATCTCAAGGGTAGTCAGACCCATTCCCAAGAATGTCATCTTGAAAAAGAGGCCATATGCCCACTTAAGTGAGTCAGGAATTATAGGCTTACAATGTTTCATTTTCCTAAAAATGCTTCACTTGCAATAACCAACTTTTTAACAGAGAAAAACGAGAGTATTTAAAATATAAGAGCCACAGTTACAAATAACTTTCAAAGAGGACTTTCTCATTAAGAACAGAGATAGAAGAGAAAATATTTATATGGAAACATTTTTTTTTTTTACTTTGCCAGCAACTTTCTCAATTCCCATTACCATATCTCTGAGTTACTTTTTATTTTTACATCAAGTTCCTTTGTGTGTTACATCAGAGTTTGTTGCTATGGAGATGTCAGATGGCAGAAACTCACCAGCAGGAACCATTTTCCGAACAACTAACCATCTTTCCCTCCCATAAAAGAAACATATGCCTGTCTCAGATGTCCTTTGTGTTTGCATTCTGAGAAATGAATGTAGATCTCACATTTTCCATTTAAATGTTCAATCATTAGGTGTGTTAGATTTCTTAATAAAATATTACTTACATTTGGAAAATATAGATCTATTGATACTTTGATTTATATTCTGCATAAATATTAACCACTATATTGAATATCGTGTTTACAACTCACAAAATTATCGCATATGCTATATTATTTGATCCACACAACCTCCAGTGACATAGGAAGATATGACCTTATTTTTCCATCATATAAATGAGCATGTGGAGATCCAGAAAGAATAATTTGCTCAAGGGAAAAAGGAAACATTGGTATATGCACCCAGGTCTTTTGATCATTCCTCTTCAACTTGCTCCATATCTGCATATCTCAGAACACAATGTCATTTTCAAGTCTAGTAATTAATTACAGTTTTCTGATACTATCATTTTCCTCTTCTTCCTCCTCATAATAGCTACTGAGTGGCCACTGTGTTTGGACATTGTCTCCAGTGCTATGTATCATAGTTATCACATGGAGGTAACCGAGGAGATAATAGCTGCTGCTAAAGGTAATGCATAGAATTCAAATATATTTGTAGGAAAGTTTCTTTATCAGTTTGTTACTGGGTACTTTAAGAAAATTAGAAAAGCGTAGTTTAAAGCCAAAAAGATTTGTCATACAAGCATAAACAATTAAACCATCTCTATGCTCTATTTGTTTTATTCATTGTTTTACATGCAACACCTAACAGAATGCCTGGTTTGTGATAAACATATGATAAATATTTGTTGAGTGCTAGGTTTGCCACAGTTAGTAAATGTCTCTGACACACATACATACACAAACACCCTGTTGATGCAATTTTCCCATCTTATGAAATATATACATTTCTATAGTTCTAGATCTTAAAGCAAAAAATTTATTCTACATATTGAAAGTGAAATTCCAGTCACGAATACAGGACCTTGGGACAGCCTCTTTGTCAGGCTTTGACTAATCTGCCTGTTTGAAATATCAGTAGGGAAACATCACTGCTTGGGAGACTTTTAAAGAGGAAAATATTTGCTTGTTGCAGACTTTTATTTTTTCTTCTGTGGCTCCTTCTTCCTTTCTGTACCTCTGGTCTCTGCTCCAGTCATTTCTCCTTTAGGTAAGTGCCTTCATTCTCCTCATCCTCTCCCTTCCTAATGACCAGCTCCCTCTCCCCAGCTAACCTTCCAAAGAGGAGCCCACTCAATGTTCCAGGTACTTGTCCTATTTTCCTTTGTCCTCTTTTTCCCATCCCCCACTGACATTTCCCTGATCTGTGTCCCATTTCCACAGGAAACTTTGAGCTGCCTAGAAGTAATGAACTGACAGGAACTGACATTTTAAACACTAACAATGACCGTGTGGGTTCCCCTTTAAAAATACTTTTTGAAAATCATAACTTACTTGATTTTTTCACTTGTTTATTGTCTGTATCCTCCACTAAGAGTAAAATTCACATGGGTAAGAGCCATGCCTGTCTTGTTCACTACTTTATCCTCAGTCCACAGCAGAGTACCTGGCACAAAATAAGTTCTTAATCAATATGTGTTGAATTAATCCCTAAAAGAGAACTAATGGTGAAACTCCCAAAACCAGAAAAAATGTGGTGAGAAAAAATATTGATGCTTGAGGGGTACTTGTGACACATTTCTCACTGCGCCACTGGTTAAATAAAGATTTGTTAACCAAACTATGTCCTGGATGCTATAGTTAAATTTGCAGTTGAAGTATAAGTTTCCGGGGGTTTAAAATGAATAATAGACTTTATATACCAAAGAAACATATAAAAAGTTAAGTGTTTATATTATATGATGGGTGTTATGGGTTTAATTGTGTCTTTCCAACATTGTGGGAGACCTAATCCCCATTACCTTATAATGTGAGCTTATTTGGAGATAGGGTTTTCACAGAGGTAATCAAGTTAAAATAAGTCACTAGCACAGACCCTAATCCAATATGACTGATGTTCTTATAAAGAGGAGAAAATCTGGACACAGGCACAAACACTCAAAGGGAAGACACTGTGAAGCAAGATAAGGAGAAGATGGTCACTTAAAAGCCAAGGAATATCTGAGGCTACTGAAAGCTAGAAAAGAAGCTTGGAACAGAGCCTTTCCTCAAGGCCCTCAGAAAGAACCAAGCTTGCCAACACCTTGATTTTTGACCTTTAGCCTCAAGACAATACATTTCTATTGTCTAAGCTACCCAGTGCTTAAGTATTTCATTATGGCAGCCCTAGAACACTGATATAGGAAGATAACCAATACTGTGAATTAGGAATTCAGAGAGGAGAGTTATTGCTTCTAACTTTGTGTAGAGATTAGAAAAGGCTTTGTTAAATACATGGATTTAATCTGAATCTTCAGGATTGGTTTTTACCTATGACAGAGATGGGAACTTTAGCAAAAAGGCATCTTAGACAAACTGTATGAACAATGGCCTGCAGTGGTTAAGGTGACTCCTGTGTCTTAAGACTGTCAGTCCCTTGGTGTGGCCATAACTGGTGCCTGCTGCTGTGTGACTGCTTTGGAAACTGTAGAGAACCCACTGAGAGAGCGACATGTTGGAAATGTGCACTGGCTTTCATATTGAATGATCAACGTTTTTCTTAAATCTCTAGAGCCAACCAGCTCTGTGACCTTGACTGCTTCCAGCTTCAGAGTAATGAAGGGATTGGATGGTTTGCCTTTAGAGTGATAAGATTCTAGTGATTTCATAGTCTACGACCTCTCTGCATCACTGGAGCTGAAGAGTAAAAAAGCAAGAGAGGGAAGAGTAGGATAAATGAGGTTTAGGTGTGGCAGTCAGGGAGCAGCCTCTCCCCAAACCCTTGGTTTATTGAAAAGCTCCTGGAAAGATCTACTATAAATAAAATCAGACAAGGTTAAAAAAATGGGATCAGATCTTAACTTAGTTTCAAGGAGAGAATCTAAAAGAGGTCAACCTTTGCCCTGGGCCTAGTTAGATAAGGCAAGAGGTGGATAGAGATTTAAGTCTACAAGAAAAAACCGTTAGAGAAGGAGCATTTAAGATAGAAAAGCTGAAGAAATGTGAATGATGAAGGGGGAAAATGAAGTTTTGATAGAGAACAAAATAGCAAAACTAATGTCTTACAATGCGTTTTTTGGAATGGTTCTGCTGAATGCTGACAACATGCATTTAATAAAATCCAAACAAATATCAACTTGGTATCAAATTTGGTATTTGACCTTTACTTTTCCTTATTTTTTACCACGTGCTCCCTGTATTTTCCTTTTTGATCAAGAAAGTGATTGTGTTAGTAGCCATTGCAGGGTGACCACAGGCTATATAAGAAGATGAGGAAGAACCTAATAACGGAGAGATAAGACTTCCTTTTTGGGCACCTTCTTCTCCTCAATAGCTTTCTGAGCCCATGGACTCATGCTCAGTGCTTGGTTAATAAGATCACATTCTATTTGTCTACTGACTTGTAGGTTTTAATTTTTTCATAATCATACCTCATTAGGTCCTTTTAGAAATCTGTGAGAGGAATACAGTAGGAATCATTATCTTTCTTTTACAGATGAATAAACTAAGAACCTCAAATAGTGTGCTCCAATTGTCATTTAGTAACAGAGCTAAGTAAAACCAAATCATTTCCTACATTCTCCTGGGAAAATGGAGGTAGGCAGAGTAATGAGAGTTGTATTATATCTTTTGCTGGTGGAGGGTCTTGCCTCAATGATGAGGCCCTTGCTTTGGCTTAGGCTTTGACTTAACGTAATGTTGCATCTAGGTTGATCTTCTATGCAGACCACCAAAACCTTCTCCATATCAGCAATAAGGCTATTTCGCTTTCTTATCATTTGGGTATTCTCTAGAGTAGTCCTTTGAATTTTCTACAAAACTTTTTCTTTGAATTCACAACTTGGCTAACTTTGGTGCAAGAGGCCAACCTTGGTCGTTGACATGCCTTCTTCACTCAACTTAGTCGTGTCTGGCTTTTGAATTAAAGTGAGAAACATGCAACTCTTCACTTGAACAGCTTGGAAGCCATTGTAGGCTATACTAATTGGCCTAGTATCATTATCGTTGTGTCTCAGGAAGCAGGGAGGCCATAGGCGAGGGGAAAGAGATGGGAGAACAGACAGTTGTGGAGCCGTCGGAGCAAATACGACATTTGTGAATTGAGTTTGCCATCTTATGTGGGTGGGGTTTGTGGCTACCCCAAACAATTACTGTAGTAACGTCTATGATCACTCATCCCAAGTGACCACAAGAGATATAACAATAATGCAAATGTTTGAAACTGCAAGAAGTACCAAAACATAAAGTGAACACAAGCTGTTGGAAAAATGGTGCCAATAGACTTGCTCAGTTAGGGTTTTCAATTTGTATAAAACACATTGTCTGTGAAGCACAATAAGCAAAGTGCGTAAACGAGGCATGCCGGTATCAGAATAATAAGTAAATGTTGAAAATGATGTTGTAGTGTAACATTTAATAACTTGAAAAATGTTTCATATATGCTTTTAGGTGAAAAAAAGAAAATTATATAACTTTTTTTCATTAAAAAATGGAAGAATATATTCCTAAAACATTAATGATGATAATCCCTGAATTGTATAATTTTAATTTTCTTATGCCTTTTTATACTTCTTTTTTCTTACAGTGGAATTATTTTATGTTTTAAATCAGGAGAATATTTTATCACAGAAAACTAGGGGAAAATTAGGAAAAGAAACCTGAAGGCTAACACAATCACTTTGGGCTTTCTGGCAAAACAAGATAGAAGGCTGAAACACTGCTCCTGTTCATCTGCTTGTGTTATTTTATGTAATAATTAGAAAATGCCAAGGGAAAACATTTAAATATCTCAAAACAAAAGCAATCAGAATTTTAAACACCAGGATAGAAATGCCCAATTAACTTTAAAAAAAACAAAAAGCAAAAAAAGCTTCCCTGTTAAATTTCATGTTGTGATTGGAACAAATGTGACACTTATTGTGTGCTTGAACTTTAAAAGACATAATGCAGTATCTCTAGCTATAAAAATAGTGTTGATTCAAACTAATTTGCATAAGTACGCGTGGCAAACATCAGCTGAAAGACATTAAGAAGAAAAAGCACAAACATTGTGTTAGGTTGAATGGCAATATTTCTGGCTCTAAGGAGAAACTTGCACAGTCTACTACAAATATGCATAATAATGTAATTCACAACATAGTTACTAACTTCCTTCCATGTGCAAGGCATTGTGCTAGTCCCCATGGGAAATGGGAAGCTGCATATTCTCTGACCTGAAGACATTTATGATCTTTTAGGAAAAATGAACACAACTAATCATATGCAAGGTTGTTTGGGAGATGATAAGAGTATACAATGTTTCATAGGAGTTAAGAGGAGAACAGACTTTGCCTATTAATAATCCAAAATAGGAAAAGAACTTCTCAAAAGCAATGTTGGCTGATGATTCCAAATTGGAAGTTATGGAAAGAAAGATAATGTAATTTTTTAAAAAAATTTTGGAAATGGGAATAAAAAAGAACAAAATGAGAATATTGTAAAAATTTTTATAAAGGCACATAATAATCTGAAAATAATCACTCAAAAGCATAAGTAACCAGTGGGCAAAAGCCTAGAAAGCAGCACTGCCCAAAACCTATGAGCTGATGTATATACTAACTTACCCTGATTGGATAATTATACACCATAGATGTACACTGAAATATCAAATTGCAGCCCATAAATATGTATAATTACAATATATCAATTAAAAAAAACTTTGGGTTAATAGGTGACAGTTAGTTGCAACTCAGTGACCCAGTGTTGCAACTGTGACCCATCTTCTTTGCTTACCAAAGCCCTAACATCAAGGTATTTAGTAAGTAAAGATGAAGAGATCTCCAGTAACAGAGTATAAAAAGGATGTTTACTGTAGTGAAACCCAACTAAAAAAAAATTTTCCATTACCTCAGGAAAAGAGTTTAAAAATCACCTTGAAAACATAGACAAAGCATTGAGGAGTTTTTTAGAATTAAGAATCAGGGGTCGGGGGGAGACAATCCTGCTTAGATAAAGATACAACTTAAGTAAAAATAAAGTTTAAGGAGAATGGAAAGAAAAGCTAAAACCCCAGAATCTCATGGCAACCATGAGAAAGCAACCACCCAAAAATATTTATGCCTTCCAACTAAGACAAGAACAAAACCACGTACTGAAACATGGTTAATTCAGAAACTATAGCTTTAATAATTATTGGCTAAATTTGATGGTGGTTGAGTCAATCAAATTAAGGACAGAACAAACCCAATCTACTGTACCTGAAAGATTGAACTGCTTTTTAAGTGACAACAGGATTAAATTAAGCAAAGTTTTGGTTCAAAGCTAGGAAGTTGCCTGAAAACAAAGCACAAACTAAACTCACTTAACCAACATGCCTAAAAGTATCTGGAATGGTTCTTGATCAATAAGGAGGTGTTTTTTAAGAGAACCTCAATGCACATTTGTGTGTGGACCACTTCAATCCACTGCTGCATAGCCATAGGCTTCTTGCTTTGGTGTTTCTTCTTATGGAAGTGTTGCTTGATGATATCTTGATCTCTTTGGCTAAGTAAGTATGGAGGACACAAGCATCTTCTTTATCCACAGTATGGTGGGGTGGGGGTGGATATGTTCTGCCTGTTCTGATCATTACAGTTTAGGGCTAGAAGATTTTAAGCAAATAATTTTTTTCTTTCCTTGCCCTGCCATCTACTCCCCTTCTCTATAGTATACTTAGAGTACTTCAAGTTAGTGTTAGCTTAACTGCCGTGTATTACTTAGGGAGAAAAAGTTATATTGACACTTGAAATTTAAACATTTTCATGGTCATGTCATGATTTCCAGTCCAAAATCATCCGTGAGTTATTCACTCAAAACAGTATAATCTAAACCTTAAAAATTAGCATATCTTTTGTGTCTTATAAAAGTACATTAATCATAAAAGAACATTTCAATAAAATATTCTTCACACATTCTCTTATTGCACAGGAAAGAGATTTATAAACCAAACTTTGGGTAGCGTCTGAGACAGAGGAAGCCAAATACACCTAAAATTCCTTCACATGTCACTATTACCCTCTAACCACAAGGACTGGAACTCTGAACCACAAGATTCATTCGATAGCATCAGCCTAATCCTACCTAAAGCAGAATTTAGCAACTCTTGGAGACTTTTTGTCTCTATTATCTAAGGTCAACTCAAGCTGGATTATTAAAAGCTTCTCCTTGTTTTAGTACCATCCTTCTCTTTTCTGCTTTTGCTTTTTTTGTACTCTTGTTGTAGTTGCTCATCTCTGAAGTTCTGATTCAGTCTGGGGCACCTGGACATCAGATCTCCAGACTATGGTGTCCATAGAGAGTCTTTCCTTGTTACAAAATAACTCACAGGGTCTAAAGCACTACGTTATATTAGAGTCCTTAACACAAACTTTTACTACTTAGCAGATAACTAATGGTCACCATAGATGAGAATTAAGTCATTTGACATTTTAACAACTTTATAATAAGGTAAAAACTTACTAACAGTTTAATTTCTATTGTCAGAAAGTAAGATTTAATTTTATAAAACAAAAATAAGAAAAAGATGCCACAGAATTCTTCAGCAGACATACAACTTGAATTAAAATAAGGAGTCTTTACTAGATTACAGAATATGTATAGTAACAACAGATGCCAATTTATTTCCAGGAGTCAGATCCCAGGGTACCACTTTGTTGAAAAGAGGACTTTAATTTGGGCTATCAAGTTTCTGAATACTAGATAATCAGTTAGTTGAAATGATAGTATAAAAATGACTAGACGAACCAAGAGAATTCTAGAAATAAGCTCAGATAGTAAAGTATCAGTGATCTCAGGAGGCCAGCGTCTTGCCTGCTTAGGGACAGATCACTGGGACATTGTTTTTGTTTTTGGAAACAAAACCAGCCTCTTTTTCTAGAACTCTCATCTCAGTTTTCCTTTTCTATATACCTCAAACATCTTTCCCATTCTCAACGTTATATTACACTTGCTGCATTCTGATGCTTCCAGCTTTTAATATCACAAGTCTTTATAAATTTCCATCATTGTTGCTTTGAGTTTATTTTTTTAATTAGTCATGAGTTTAAACATGTTTCAGCATATCATTTGTTAATAATTAATCTTATTTTCTATGAAATCAGAACCCTCAAGGCGTTACCACTTCTGATAATAGAAATAAATCTGCAGGCCAACTACTGATCATTTTAATAACTGATTAGATGAAGAAAAGCCATTGACTCGATTTCAGGTCTTTATCTCAGACTGTGATTAACTGTTAGGTAACATCTGGCCAGACTATCATTGTCATGACCGTAGATTTTCACTGTGTCACTGTTATTATGGCCAAGGTCATACTGTTTCCATGTCTGACTTTTGAGGATTTTAAGCTTCTGAGCAATTAGAACATATGTCTTTGCTTTCTAACATATCAAACCAAAGAAGTATATATTGACTCATAATATTAAGAAACTGTGTATAAGGATGAGTCAGACAAGATTGTCTTTACCAACAAACTGACCAATGTAGGTCTCTTGGGTCATCTACTCTATTATTCATTGTAAGGTCATGTGGATTGTATATATCAGCCTCCAACGTGAATTTATTAATGTTCTCCAGCTATCTAAATGTCAAGAGATAGTAACAAGAGTAAATGCATATGAATGCAAGTTATTTTTTGACACCAAATCCTAGAATCTGCAAACAGAAGAAGTGGTGGAGGCATAGAAAAATTCCCAGGAGTTTTACTCTACTAATGTTAGTTTTAAGACAAACACCACAGAAATGCTTTTTATCTTCAATCAATTTATTTTCCTCCGAGAAAGCACAGATCTTTACTTATAATCTTTATTTACCAGCGGCTGTATCCTTTTTGCAAATGCTACCATGTGAAAATATAATTCCAAGAAGATAATATAGGAGAAACATCTACAGTCATTTAATAGTCAATGCTTTCTTATAACTAGTATGAAATTTACCATCTGTAAATGTTAGAGGAAGATGTATAAATGAAGTTAGAGACCACCAGTAGAAGCTACTGGAAAGCTCAATAATTGTGAGATTAGCTATAACAGGACAAAGTAATAATACCAAAACAAAGCCAAAAGGCCTTATGCCATATATACACTGAATTTAATGTCACAGTTAACCAGAGACTCTCATGTCAAACCTGATTTGCCAACTCCATACAAATTTGGAGGAGGGAAAGGGTGAATTGAAGGCAAAGTTTGAAATACGTACGTAATTCATACATAGTTTATATTGTAATATACATATATATAGAAATATGTACTAATATTTTAATAGTGGGGTCCTGACCTCTCTTAGGTCTATTAGAATGATTAGAGATGATACAATGTTTTTATAAAGCAGAATCAGAGACAAGGATTCTAACCTCCGTACACATACTGTCCATTTGGTGGTGATAACCTTGGTCTGTCATGGTTTAGAAATATTCACATGTTTTAAACTACCATTGAAGAGATAGCTTGTTGTACTCACAGTTCTCAAGACCTCACATGATGCCCCCATGCCACCCCATGTGGGGGCAATACACAGGGAAGCACCAGAATCAGTCAGGAGGCAGAAGCATGGAGGGGTGGGCAGAATATCTGGGACAATCATTATCATTTTCATGTAGAAGGAATCGGGGAGGCAAGATCAGCAGATATAAGGTTGGCCAGTTTGAATAATTTCAGTGGCTTCTGGGACCTAGGAGCTTTCCCTAGTTGCCTAGTACCTGGCCCTGGGGTAATTAGAGTAGGTGGATGGTCCTCCAGGAGTATGAGACCCTGATAAGGATGATTATTGAAGTTGTGGGATCTGGATTGCTTGCTTTGCATTTGAAAAGTGTGTTGATGAGTGAGTGTTTACCATCTTTAGGAGCAGGGCCTCTAGGGTGAGCAAAGCCACAAATGTAAAGGCATCAGGATACGAAGACATGGTTAATGCACTATCTTGTCTAGTAGACACCCGAGGTGTAAGGAGTCATTGGTTGCTAGCATAGCTGTCAGTAATTATCTATGTAATTGTAACATGTCACTTCCCTAGCCGTTAATTCCTCCTCTGGTAAAAGAAACATTATTTTATTAGATAAATCTTTAAGTAACTACTCAGGATACTTTGAGTTATTATTACATAACAAAAGGAGATTCCTTATTACATTTGACAAGACAACAGGACAAGAGGTTGGATTATAAATTCTCAGTAAATTTTGTCTGATATAAGAAAATTGAGTTTTAGTACACCCGGTTTTTTAGACAAAGCAGTCAAGTTGCTACTGTAACTACTGACTAAAAAATTGCAATTTAAAACTAGAATTCCTGACATAAAGAGCATCTGTATCTTATCTTATTCAGCTTTTATATAGCAACAAGGATATGGAGAACTTACCATAAATTTGGAAGCCAATACATTTATGTATAACTACCAGTAGCCAACTAGTCAATTAAATGTATTTAAGCAAAACACAAATGTGAATTGAAAATTGTGAGGCAGAATTCAAGAATGCTGTTTCTAATCATATGGTGAAGCCATTGTGAAACCTACATACTTCTGATAGTTCTAATATTTTGGTAATAATCTTTTGTTCTCCTCTTTACTCTTAAATAGAAAGCCTTCTGACTAGACTTTATGTTTTGGTTGTATATAAGTACATTTTTGAACTGAAAGTTTTCTGTGTGTCTGCTTTTGTATGTATATTTTCAGGCAAGAAATCAGGTCACAAAAGAATAAAGATAGCATAATCATATATTTGTAAAATAAATACATTTAAAAGTCTGAAAAAATAGTCAAATATTAAAGATTATCTTTTAAAAAATTTTAATACATTATATTTGTATATATTTATAGGGTACAAATTTTGTTACATGCATAGAATGTATAATGATCAAGTCAGAGTATTTAGGATATTCATTACTGAAGTATTTATTATTTCTATGTGTTGGGAACATTTCAGGTCTTCTCTTCTAGGTATTTTTAAAGATACAATGCATTTTGTTAACTATAGTCACCTGACTCTGTTATCAACCATTAGAACTTATTTCTTCTATCTAACTCTGTTTGTACCCATTAACAAACCCCACCCCCCCACACATGCTCTTCCTGGTCTCCATCATCTCACTTTCTGTGTTCATGTGATCAACTTTTTCACTCCCACATATGAATGAGAGCATGAGAGACTTGTATTTCGGTACTGCGCTAATCTTACTTAACATAATGTTCTCCAGAATCATCGATGTTGTCACAAATGACAGAATTTCCTTCTTTTTATGGCCAAATAATATTTCATTGTGTATACATACCACATTTTCTTTTTCTATTTATTCATTGATGGATACCTAAGTTTATTCTATATCTTGGCTATTGTGAATAATGCTACAATAAACATGCTAGTGGAGGTATCCCTTTGATATAGTGATGTATTTTCCTTTGGATAAATACCCAGTAGTGGGACTGCTGGATCATATTGTGGTTCTATTTTGTTTTCTTTTTGGGAAATCTCCATATTGTTCTCCATAGCGCTTGTACTAATTTACATTCCTTCCTACAGTGTATAACAGTTTTCTTTTTTCTACATCCTTGCCAATGTCTCTTATTTTTCATCCTTTTTCATTGTGGCCATTCTAACTGTGGTGAGATGATATATCCTTATGATTTTTATTTGAATTTCCCTAATTATTCGTGATGTTGAACATTTTTCCATAAACCTGTTGGCTATGTTTATGTCTTCTTTTGAGAAATGTCTATTCATGTCATTTGCCCATCTTTTAAAGGGATTTGTTCTTTTACTGTTGAGTTCCTTGTATATTCTGGATATCATTGCGCTCTCAGATGAGTAGTGTGCACATATTATATATATATATATATATATATATATATATATATATGTGCGTGTGTGTGTGTGTGTGTCTGTGTGTGTGTGTATGTATTACTGTGTTTTAGGTTTTGGGGTACATGGGAAGAACATGCAAGATTGTTGCACAGGTAGATACATGGCAGTGTGGTTTGCTGCCTTCCTCCCCATCACCTATATCTGGCATTTCTCCCCTTGTTATCCCTCCCCAACTCCCCGCCCCCTGCTGTCCCTCCCCTAGTTCCCCCCACAGACCCCAGTGTGTGATGCTCCCCTCCCTGTGTCCGTGTGTTCTCATTGTTCAACACCTGCCTATGAGTGAGAACATGCGGTGTTTGATTTTCTGTTCTTGTGTGTGCACATATTTTATCCCTTTCAAGAGGTTACTACTTCACTCTTGATTCTTTGTGCAGAAGCTTTTTAGCTTAATATAGTCCACTTGTCTATTTTGTCCTTGTTGCCTGTACTTTTGAGGTCTTAGCCATAACTTTTTTGCCTACACCAATAACCTGAAAAGTGTTCCCCATATTTTCTTCTAGTAGTTTTACAGATTGGGGTATTTAGTTTTTTAATCCATCTCAAGGTAATTGTTGCATATAGTGAGGGACAGGGGTCTAGTTTCCTTCTTCTGCATATGGTTATCCTGTTTTTCCAGCAACATTTATTAAAGAGAGTGTCCTTTCCCTAGTGTATGTTCTTGATTTCTCTGTCAAAAGTCAGTAAGTTCTCAGTTCTCTATGTGTATCTGTTTCTCAGTTCTCTATCCTGTTTCATTGGTCTATGTGTCAATTTTAACACCAATACTATGCTGTTTTGGTTACTATAGCCTTGTAATATATTTTGAAGTCAGGTAGTGTGATGCTTCCAGCTTTGTTCTTTTTGCTCAGGATTGCTTTGGCTATTCTGGCCCTGTTTTTGTTGCATACAAATTTTAGGATTGTTTTATCTATTTCTGTGAAAAATGACATGGGTGTTTTGATAGGGATTGCCTTGAATCTGTAGATTGCTTTAGGCAATATGGTTAATGATATTAATTATTTGATCCATGAGCATGGAATGTATTTCCATTTGCTGGTGTTCTCTTTAATTTCTTTCAACAATGTTTTAGTTTTCCTCACAGAGATATTTCAATTCCTTGGTTAAATTTATTTCTAGATTGTTTAAGATATTATAAATGAGATTACCTTCTTGATTTCCTTTTCAGTTATTTTAATATTGTTGTATAGAAATGCTACTGATTATTTTTCTTTTTTTAGACAGAGTCTCACTCTGTTGCCCAGGCTGGAGTGCAGTGGTGCAATCCTGGCTCACTGCAACCTCCTCCTCCCAATTAAAGCAATTCTCCTACCTCAGCCTCCCAAATAGCTGGTATTACAGGCATGTGCCACCATGTCTGGCTAATTGTTACATTTTTAGTAGAGACAGGGTTTCACCATGTTGGCCAGGCTGGTCTTGAACTCCTGACCTGAAGTGATCTGCCTGTCTTGGCCTCCCAAAGTGCTACTGATTTTTATATGTTGATTTGTATCCTGCAACCTTATTGTAGTAATCAAATCTAAGGTTTTTTTGGTGGAGTCTGTTGGATTTTCTGAATATAAGATCATGTCACCTACAAAGAAGGACAATTTGAATTTGTCTTTTCCAATTTAGATGACATTTATTTCTTTCTCTTGCCTGATTGCTCTGGCTAGAACTTCCAGTACTATGTTAGATGGGGGTGGTGAAAGTAGACATTCTTATCTTGTTCCAGTTCTTAGACAAAGGGTTTTTAAATTTCCCCATTCAGTATGAGGTCAGCTGTGGGTTTGTCATATATAGACTTTATAATTTTGAGGTATGTTTCTTCTATGCCTAATATGTTGAGAGTTTTTGTCTAGAAGGAATGTTGAATTTTATCAAATGCTTTTTCTGTGTCTGTTGAGATGATGATATGGTTTTGGTCCTTCACTCCATTTAAGGATGATTGAACATGTGCAAATCAATAAACAATACAAGCAATACATCATTGTTTATTGATTTGCACATGTTCAATCATCCTTAAATCCTTCACATAAGTCCCACTTGATCTTTTTGTGTGCTGTTGTTATGTTTGGTTTGCTGATATTTTTTCTACAGATTTTTGCATCTATATTCATCAGTGATATGAGTTTGTAGCTTTCTTTTTGTATTTTATGTCCTTGTCTGGTTTTGGTAACACAGTAATGCTGGCATCATAGAATGAGTTAGGGAAAATTCCCCCTTCCTCAATATTTTGAAATAGTTTGAAGAGAATTGGTAGTTTTTAATGCACTTATATGTTTGGTAAAATTTCTGCTTTATATTATACATTTGGCAGAATTTAGCAATAAATCCATCTAGTCCTGGGCTTTTCTTTGTTGGGAAACATTTTATTACTGATTCCATCTTGCTACTTATTATCAGTCCATTCACGTTTTCTTTTTCTTCCTGACACACTCGTTAGATTTTATGTGTCTTTATCCATATCCTCTAGGTTTTCCAGTTTGTTAGTGTATTGTTGTTCATAATAATCTCTGATGATCTCTTGTTTCCATTGTAATGCATCCTTCTTCATTTCTAATTTTGTGTATTTAGAAATTCTCTCCTTTCTTGGGTAGTCTAGCTCATGGTTATAAATTGTATCTTTTTGAAAACCCAACATTTTCTTTTGTCAATTCATTGTCAATTTATAATATAGTCTCTATTTCACTTAGTTCTGCTCTGACATTTATCGTTTCTTTCTCTCTGCTAATTTTGGGTTTGTTTTATTCTTGCTTTTCTAGGTCTTGCAGGTGCATCATTAGATTGTTTCTTTGAAAGAGATTGTCTTCCAGTGATGAGGTTCTGGTGACTTTCATTTTCTCCTAATTTTGTATCTTCTGGATTGCTTGCAATTAGTGTATATTCCTTTTATAATGGGAAAATTTTAAGCTATTTCTATTTTTCAGAATAGTCTCACATCTTTAGAAAATTTTTGAAGATATTATTGAACATTACAAAATAATTAAATGTAAAATGGTTGTTTTCTTGTAGACATATAGATCACTATACAGATATTTTTCCCCTTAGAATCTCCAGTCACTAATTATTCAAATCGCTGGTATATAAATAATATTTAAGGCAATGAAACCAGCCCCTATGATAGAGATGGTGAAGAAAAAATTGTTTTGGTCAAAGTTCAGTAAAGCGGCCCCATATTTAAAGATTACAGCAGGTGTACTAAAATGAGACACTTTCAGTATTAAAAAGAATTAAAATAGCTCATCAGCTACTTCCAAGGTCTCAGTTCATGGGCCTCAGCTCCTCAGGATCATTGACTGAGATTAATAGTTGTAGTTAAAAGGTTTGTTTGTTTGATTAGAGTACCACTGTAATAAGCTCATGATCCCAAGAAAACTCTTTTTACTGGATGGTTTTACATGATGAGTAACTGCTTTGCAGCCATAGACTGTAGCAGTATCTCTAGCCAGGACTTCTGCAAACCCAAGGTTATCAAACAGTGGAGCCCAAGAGCAAGCATGTGCCTAGAGTAGCACCAATGTATAACCACTAATTCCAAAGCACCTTAAAGTTTGCTTCTGTGATATTCAGTCGTCAATAGCAGCTTCAGATTCAAAGAAAAGGATTTATACAGCAGAACTTTGGTATAGACAAGTCATTCTGAGTTTCTCTTTTAAGTAGAGCATCTATAACTCCCTGCTCAAAGCAATGAGGAAGCTTATATGGCCCAGCAGCTTATATCATCTGATATCAAAGAGAAAAAGTGAAATCATAACTCTATAATCATAATATTTAAGAGGTTCATCCTAGCTTCAAAGTCAAGTGATTCTTTAAGATGGTACTTAAAATTTGAAAAGTCAGAGAATAAAAGAGCACAATAAGATTGTTTATAAGTGCAGTTGACAACTGACTCTTAAACAGCGTAAGTTTGAACTGCAAGTGTCCACTTACAGGTGGATTTTTTTCCACCTCTGTCACCTCTGAAACAACAAGAACAACCTCTCCTTTTCCTCATCCTCCTTGGCCTATTCATCATGAAGACAGTGGGGATGAAGACCTTTGTGATTGATAATACACTTTCACTTAGTGAATAAATATATTTTCTCTTCCCTATAATTTCATTAATAATATTTTCTTTTCTCTAATTTACTTCATTGTAGGAATACAGTATATAACACATAAAACATACAAAACATGTGTTAATCTGCTGCTTATGTTATTAGTAAGGCTTCTGGTCAACAGCATGCTATTAGTAGTTAAGTGTTGGGAAAGTTAAAAAAGGAACCAGGATTTTGACTGTAGAGGGGCAGTGCTCCTAACCCCATTGTGCAAGGGTCAACTGTAATTAAAATTTCAGTCAGTCCTCTTTAACAAATTTGTGTTCATTCCTCTTTGTTATTTATAGAAGACATGTAGATGTCATACTTTGTTGTTTTCACTGATTTCCATGACAGAAAAGATAGAAGAAACTAATTTATATTGGAAAGCTTTGCAAGAAGAAACTAATTTATATTGGAAACCTTTGCAAGGAGCCACATTAAATAATTGTTTTTTTTTTTCACAAAGTTTTCTCATTCCTACAACACAGCAAACTTCCAAACTTTTTCAGTGTGAAGCATGTTAATAACAGATATGACAAACAATTACAAAATATGCTTAGCATATTAATAATTAATTATACTTTAAAATTATTTAAAACTTTATATCAAGGCTAAAGTAATTTTTAAAAATACTCATTCCCATCATTCTCCTTTCAATGTTCCAAAACCAATTCATCTGAATGGCAATAAAAGAATGTAATTTGATAGATGCAGCCAAGATTACAAAGCAGGAATAATGATTTACAGACCATGGTGCTGAGTATTATTTAGTCAGTATTTCTACAGGTGCTAACATAAAAGGTCATGTATTTTCTTTTAGACATGTCAACTACAGCATAATTTTACTAGATAGAATGAGAGGTAATTGACTGGTGTGTTCATAATTAAACTTGAGGTCTCCACCAATAAGCACCCATCCTGTAATAAGATCATTACCTACAAAGTGAAAGGCAAATGCTATAATAAAAAATCGCTTAGATGATACACTGACCAGACTAATAAAAACATTTCAAAACATTTAATACTGGTGTAGTAGCATGAGCCTATAGTCCCAGCTCCCTGGGAAGCTGAGGCTACAGTGAGCTGTGATGGTGCCACTGCAATTCAACCTGGGTGACAGAGCAAGACTCTGTCTCTAAATAAATAAATAAAATAAACACAAAAAAGAAAAATTGGGTATTAATTTGCTATCAAAATATGCAAAATGGTGACATGTTTGAGTTTAACTTTTTTTTTTTTTAACCATGAAATAGTATTCTTTATTTTGGAATACTTCCTTAGGATAAATTTCCATTAGCTCTTTTGGTGAGACAAAAATACACAAATATTTTTATGGCTTTGGAATGTGCCTCCAATTGCTTTCTGAGAGGATTATAACATGCATCCTACTGCACTGCGGTGGACTAGTTTCACTATACCTTCCAGAGATGAACATTTTAATCTCCTTGACCTTAGGACCACTAAATTATATTTTAGAAATTTGTTTCTGATTTTATTGTGCTGTAAGAAGGGAATTTGTTTGTGGTAAATTTCTGTGTTAAGTGCGTCTTTGTAACCAAATGTATATTTTTTCATTTTTGTGTGGTATTTTATTTTTTAAATTGACAAATAGTGTGTATTTACCAGATACAACATAATATTGTGAAATACATACACATTGTTGATTGAAGTTTCCTGTATTAAAAAGTTTAGCCAAACAAAACAGCATGACAGTGCTTACCTCAGCAGCATATATACTAAAATTGGAAGATGACAGAAAAGATTAGCATGGCTGCTGCACAAGGATGACATGAAAATTCATGAAGCGTTCAATATTTTTTTCCTCCAAGGGATCACAACTCCTAGCCAGCAAGGAAACAAAACTGGAAGGAGAATGAATTTGATGAATTGACAGAAGCAGGCTTCAGAAGGTGGGTAATAACAAACTTCTCTGAGCCAGAGGAGTTTGTTCTAACCCAATGCAAGGAAGCTAAGAACCATAAAAAAAGGTTAGACAAAATGCTAACTATAATAACCAGTTTAGAGAAGAACATAAATGATCTGATGGAGCTGAAAAACACAGCACAGGAACTTTGTGAATCATACACAACTTTCAGTAGCTGAATCAGTCAAGTGGAAGAAAGGAAATCAGAGATTGAAGATCAACTCAGTGAAATAAAGTGAGAAGACAAGATTAAAGAAAACAGTGAAAAGAAATGAACAAAGCCTCCAAGAAATATGGGATTATGTGAAAAGAACAAATCTATATTTGATCGGTGTAACTGAAAGGGAACGGGAGAATAAAACCAAGTTGGAAAACACTCTTAGGATATTATCCACGAGAACTTCCCCAACCTAGCAAGGCAGGCCAACATTCAAATTCAGGAAATACTGATAACACCACAAAGATACTTCTAGAGAAGAGCAATCCCAAGACACATAATCATCAGATTCACCAAGGTTGAAATGAAGGAAAAAATGCTAAGGGCAGCCAGAGAGAAAGGTCAGGTTACCCACAAAGGAAACCCTGTCAGACTCACAGTGGATCTCTTGGCAGAAACTCTACAAGCCAGAAGAGAATGGAGGCCAATAATCAACATCTTAAAGAAAAGAATTTTCAACCCAGAATTTCATATCTAGCCAAACTGAGGTTCATAAGTGAAGGAGAAATAAAATCCTTTACAGAAAAGCAAATGCTGAGAGATTTTGTCACTACCAGGCCTTCCTTACAAGAGCTCCTGAAGGAAGCACAAAACATGGAAAGGAACAACCAGTACCAGCCACCGCAAAAACATACCAAATTGTAAGGAACAACACTATGAAGAAATTGCATCAACTAATGGGCAAAATAACCAGCTAGCATCATAATGGCAGGATAAAACTCACACATAACAATATTAACCTTAAATGTAAATGGGCTAAATGTCCCAATTAAAAGATATAGACTGGCAAATTGGATAAAGAATCAAGACCCATCTATGTGCTGTATTCAGGAGACCCATCTCACATGCAAAGACACACAGAGGCTCAAAATAAAGAGATGGAGGAAGATTTACCAAGCAAATGGAAAGCAAAAAAAGGCAGGGGTTGCAATCCTAGTCTCTGATAAAACAGACTTTAAACCAACAAAGATCAAAGGAGACAATGAAGGGCATTACAAATGGTAAAAGGATCAATGCAACAATAAGAGCGAGCTATCCTAAATATATATGTACCCAATGCAGGAGCACCCACATTCATAAAGCAAGTTCTTAGAGACCTACAAAAAGACTTAGACTCCATACAATAATAGGGAGAGACTTTAACACCCCACTGTCAATATTAGATCAATTAAACAGAAAATTAACAAGAATATCTAGGACTTGAACTCAGCTCTGGACTAAGTGGACCTAATAGGCATCTACAGAACTCTCCATCCCAAATCAACAGAATATACATCCTTCTCAGCACCACATTGCACCTATTCTGAAACTGACCACATAATTGGAAGTAAAATGCTCCTTAGCAAATGCAAAAGAAAAGAAATCATAACAGTCTCTCAGACCACAGTGCAATCAAGTTATAACTTAAGATTAAGAAACTCGCTCAAAACCACACAACTACATGGAAACTGAACAACCTGCTCCTGAATGACTACTGGATAAATAATGAAATGAAGGCAGAAATAAAGATGTTCTTTGAAACAAGTGAGAACAAGAACACAATGTACCAGAATCTCTGGTACACATTTAAAGCAGTGTGTAGAGGGAAATTTATAGCACTAAATGCCCAAAAGAGAAAGCAGGAAAGATCTAAAATGGACACCCTAACATCACAATTAAAAGAAGTAGAGAAGCAAGAACAAATTCAAAAGCCAGGAGAAGACAATAAACAACTAAGATCAGAGCAGAACTTAAGGAGATAGAGACACAAAAAAACCTTCAAAAAATCGATGAATCCAAGAGCTGGTTTTTGAAGAGATCAACAAAATAGACAGACTGCTAACTGACTAATAAAGAAGAAAAGAGAGAAGAATCAAATAGATGCAATGATAAAGGCGATATCACCACCGATCCCATAGAAATACAGACTACCATCAGATAATACTATAAACACCTCTACACAACTAAACCAAAAAATCTAGAAGAAATGGATAAACTGCTGAACACTTACACCCTCCCAAGACTAAACTAGGAACGAGTGGAATCCCTGAATATACCAATAACAAGTTCTGAAATTGAGGTAGCAATTAATAGCTTACCAACCAAAAACAGTCCAAGACCAGATGGTTTCACAGCCAAATTCTACCAGAAGTAGAAAGAAGAACTGTTATCATTCCTTCTGAAACTAGTCCAAACAATAGAAAAAGAAGAAATCCTCCCTAACTCATTTTATGAGGTCAAAATCATCCTGATACCAAAACCTGGCTGAGAAACACACATACACAAACACACACGCACACACACACACACAAAGAAAATTTCAGTCCAATATCCCTAATGAACATCGATGCAAAAATCCTCAATAAAATACTGGCAAACCGAATCCAACAGCACATCAAGAAGCTTATCCATCATGATCAAGTAGAATTCCTCCCTGGGATCCAAGGCTGGTTCAACATACTCAAATCTATAAATGTAATCCATCACCTAAACAGAACCAAAGACAAAAACCACATGATTATTTCAATAGATGCAGAGAAGGCCTTCAACAAAATTCAACAGCCCTTCATGCTAAAAACTCAATAAACTAGGTATTTATGGAATATACTCAAAATAAGAGCTATTTATTACAAACCCACAACCAATATCATACTGAATGGGCAAAAACTAGAAGCATTCCCTTTGAAACCCAGCACAAGACAAGGATGCCTTCTCTCACCACTCCTATTCAACATAGTGTTGGAAGTTCTGGCCAGGGCAATCAGGCATGAGAAAGGGATAAAGGGTATTTAAATAGGTAAAGAGGAAGTCAAATTGTCTCTATTTGCAGATGACATGATTGTATATTTAGAAGACCCTATCATCTCAGCCCAAAATCTCCTTAAGCTGATAAGCAACTTCAGCAAAGTCTCAGCATACAAAATCAATGTGCAAAAATCGCAAGCATTCCTATACACCAGTATCAGAAAAACAGTGTGCCAAATCATAAGTGAACTCGCATTCACAATTGCTGCAAAAAGAATTAAATACCTAGGGATACAACTTACAAGGGATGTGAAGGACCTCTTCAAGGAGAACTACAAACCATTGCTTAAGGAAATAAGAGAGGACACAAACAAATGGAAAAACATTCCATGCTCATGGGTAAGAAGAATCAATATCGTGAAAATGGCCATACTGCCCAAAGTAATCTACAGATTCAATTCTATCCCCTTCAAGTTACCACTGACTTTCTTCAAAGAATTGGGAAAAAATCACCTAAAATTTCATATGGAACTAAGAAAGAACTTGCATAGCAAAGACAATCCTAAGCAAAAAAAATTAAATAAAAAAAAAAGCTGGAGGCATCACGCTATCTGACTTCAAACTGTACTACAAGGCTACAGTAATCAAAACAGCATGGTACTGGTACCAAAACAGATATATAGACCAATGGATGAGAACTGAGGCCTCAGAAGTAACACCACACACCTACAATCATCTGATCTTTGACAAACCTGACAAAAACAAGCAATGGGGAAAACATTTTCTATTTAGTAAATGGTGTTGGGAAAACTGGCTAGCCATATGCAGGAAGCTGAAACTGGATCCCTTGCTTACACTTTATACAAAAATTAACTCAAGATGGATTAAAGATTTAAACGTAAGGCCTAAAACCATAAAAACACTAGAGGAAAACCTAGGCAATACCATTCAGGGTATAGACATACACAAAGACTTCATGACTAAAATACCAAGAGCAATGGCAACAAAAGCCAAAATAGACAAATGGGATCGAACTAAACTAAAGAGCTTCTGCACAACAAAAGAAACTATCATCAGAGTGAACATGCAACCTACATTTCTGCATTTCTCGGGCCATCTATTTATAAACTTTTATTGCACATAGTTCCTCTCCTCTGAGGTTTTTATCACAATTATAATTCTATAATCAATTGAGCGCTTAATTAAATGTCTGTCTCTCCCTTGAAGTAATGGGCTCCCCAAGGGAAGGAGCCCTATCTTGTCAACTATGTACTTCTATCCCTTTCACAAAGCCACTTAAAAAGCATTTGCCACTTTTACACTGTTGGTGCGAGTGTAAATTAACTCGACCATTGTGGAAGACACTGTGGCAATTCCTTAAGGACCCAGAAATTCCATTTGACCCAGCAATCCCATTACTGGGTATATAGCCAAAGGATTAGAAATCATTCTATTATAAAGACACATGCACACGTATATTCATTACGGCACTGTTTACAATAACAAAGACCTGGAACCAACCCAAATGCCCATCAATGATAGACTGGACAAGGACAATGTGGCATATATACACCATGGAATACTATGCAGCCATAAAAAACTACGAGTTCATGTCCTTTGTAGGGACATGGATGAATCTGGAAAACATCATTCTCAGCAAACTGACACAAGAACAGAAAATCAGACACTGCATGTTTTCACTCATAGGTGGGTGCTGAACAATGAGAACACATGGGCACAGGGAGGGAAGCATCACACACTGGGGTCTGTTGAGGGGGAATAGAGGAGGGACAGCAGGAGTAGGGAGGTTGGGGAGGGATAACATGGGGAGAAATGCCAGATATAGGTGACAGGAGGATGGAGGCAGCAAACCACATTGCCATGTATGTACCTATGCAACAATCCTGCATGTTCTGCACATGTACCCCAGAACCTAAAGTACAATAAAATATATATTTTTTTAAAAAAAGTATTTGCCAGTTGAAAGAATTTGAGTAAATTTACTACTTTAGAAATGATGTAAATAATACTGCAGAATAAAATCGATATATTCAGAATGTATAAATGAATTTACTGAATAAGTTTAATAGCAGATCTTAGGGAACCATTACTCAAAAGATTTCCTAATCTCTTTTTTCAACCTCTATTCTCTAAGGTATTTCATTTTTTGGTCTTCCCCGCTCTATTTTGTTTTCCTGATGAGTAAGTATTTTCCTGTTATCTACAACCAATGAAGTGTTCAGAATGCAGGTAAGGCCTCCCAGAGCATCTCCACATTGATAGGCTCCATGTAAATCTAGGCTACTCATGTTTATGAGTAAAAAATATAAATTTAATGTAATAAACTCTTGGGAGTGGATGCAAGCTAATCAAGAAAAAAGCCATTCACTAATTGGCAATGTAAATTATAAGAGGAAGAACATTTTTTCCCCACATTGGATCATGCTTTCTTTACCCAGCAGGAATTTTTACTTGGGAAAAATGTTTTCTTTGAGTTTTAAAAAAAATAGTGGACAACAGACAAGTACTCTGTACATAACTTATAAATATGAAGCATATATAGAGGATACTCTTACAAGCCATACTCTATACAATACTTTATGTAAGTAATATTCATAAAAGAATGATTCTGGAGAGGGAAGGCAAAGCAAGATGGCCAAAGAGAACCCTCCAGTGATTGTCACCCATCCCCAACAGGAATACCAAATTGAAAAACTATCCACACAAGAAAGCACTACATAAGAACCAAAAATCAGGTGAATAATCACAGTATCTGATTTTGACATCATATCAAGAAAAGAGACACTGAAGTGGGTTACAAAGACAGTCCTGAATTGCCAACACCACCACTCCTCCATCCCCTGGCAGTGCTGTGTGTCATGAAGAGAGACTCTGTGTGCGTAGGGGAGGAAGAGTGAAGTGATTATGGGACTTTCCATTGGAACGCAGTGCTGCTCTATCACAGTGGAATGCAACACATGGCAGAATTCGGTCAGCAGCCATGGAGGAAG
Organism: Cacajao melanocephalus; assembly: GCA_963573385.1. Lineage (NCBI taxonomy): Eukaryota > Metazoa > Chordata > Mammalia > Primates > Pitheciidae > Cacajao > Cacajao melanocephalus. Next base: position 13,119 of record CAUYLG010015737.1, on the reverse strand, counting down.
CAATGAGACCAGCCCTAATCAGAGGAAATCATCCATCCCAATAATCAGAACCTGAGTTCTAAATAGTCTCACCACCACAAGCTATAGTGCTCTGGGGTCCTAAATAAAGTTGAAAGGCAGTCTAGGCCACAAGGGCTGCAATTCCTGGGCATGCCCAGGTTCTGTGCTGGGCTTGGAGCCAGTGGACTTAGGGTGCATGTAACCAAGTGAGACACAGCTGGGGTGATCAATGGAGTGCTTGCATCACCCATCCCTCAACTCCAGGCAACACAGTTGTAACTCTGGGAGTGACTCCTTCTGCTTGAGGGAAGAAGAGGGAAGAGTTATGAAACTTTTGTATTAAGTTGAATTCCATCTCAGCCACAGTAAAATAAAGCACCAAGCAGAGTCCTGAGGCCCTTATTTTAGGTCATAGATCCCAGACAACATTTCTAGACCCACCCTGGGCCAGGAAGAAACCTGAAGGTAAGGACTCAGTCCTGGCAGAATTTATCACTTGCAGACTAAAAAGTCCTTGGGTCTTGAATAAACATTAGCAGTAGTAAGGCAGCAGTTGCTATAGGCCTGGCACAATGTGGTTACAGGCAGAGACATCTGCTTGAGGAATAGAGGAAAAGGTAAAGTGGACTTTGTCTTGCACCTTGAGTACCGGATTAGCCACAGTAAAATAAAGCACCAAACAGACTCCTAAAGCTCCGAATTCCAGACCATAGCTCCTGGATGGCAATTCTATAGCCATCCTGGGTGAGAAGGGACCCTATTCCCCTAAAGGGAAAGACACAGTCCTGGCAGGATTCACCACCTGCTTACTAAAAGCTGATTGGGCCTTGAATAAACATTGGCAGTATATGGGCAGTAATCACCATGGACCTTGGGTGAAACCCAGTACCGTGCTGGCTTCAGGTGTGACCCAGTGTAGTCCCAGTGATGGTGGCCACAGGAGTACTTGCATCACCCCTCTTCCAACTCCAGGCATCTCAGCACAGAAAGAAAGAGACTTTGTTTGTTTGGGGAAAAGGAAACAGAACAGGAGATTCTGTTTGGTAATCCAGGGAATTCTTAATCTTACTCAAGACTACCAAGGTGGTACCCCTACAGGTCTTCAAGAAGCACTGTGCAACTGGGCTTTGGGGAAACCCCCTAATACAGATATGGCTGCAGTGATCAAAGACTTGGATCACAACACTTAATTTCCTTTGAATATCTGGAATGTCTTCTCAAGAAGGATGGATACAAAGAAGCCCAGACTGCAAAGATTTGAATAGATACCTAAGTCTTCAATGCCTAGATATTGACAAATATCCACAGGTATCAAGACCATCCAGGAAAACAGGACCTCACCAAACAAACTAAATAAGGCACCAGTAACAAAGCTCAGAGTGACAGAGATATATGACCATTTATACAGGGAATTCAAAACAGCTGTTTTGAGGGAAGCTCAATAAAATTCAAGATAACACAGAGAAGGGATTCAGAATGCTATCAGATAAATTTAACAAATAAATAATTTTGAAAAATAAAGCAGATTCTCTCGCCAGCAGAAGTGATCAAGCAGAAGAGATAGTGAGCTCGAAGGCAGGCTATTTGAGAATATATAGTCAGAGAAGATAAAAAAAAATAATAATAAAGAATGAAGCATGCCTATAAGATCTAGAAAATAGCCTCTAAAGGACAAAATCTAAGAGTTATTGGCATTAAGGAGGACATAGAAAAATTTGGGTAGAAAATCTATTCAAAGACCTAATAACAGAGAAATTTTCTTTCCTAGAAGATGTCAATAGTCAAATACAAGAAGGTTATAGAACACCACGCAGATTTAATTCAAGTAAGACTACCTCAAGACATTTAGTAATCATACTCCCTAAGGTAAAGGATAAAAAAAGGATCCTAAGAGCAGCAAGAGAAAGAAAACAACATACAAAAAAGCTCCAATACATCTGACAGCAGCTCAGTAGAAACCTTACAGGCCAGGACAGAGTGGCATGATATATTTAAAGTGTTGAAGAAAAAAAACAAACTTTTATTCTAGAATATTATGTCCAGTGGAAATATCCTTCAAACATGATAGAGAAATAAAGACTTTTCTAGACAAAGAAAAGCTAAGGAATTTAATTAAACCAGACCTGTCCTATAAGAAATGGTAAAGGGAGTTCAATCTGAAAGAAAAGGGCATTTATGAGCAATAAGAAATCATCTGAAGGTACAACACTCACTGGTAATAGTGCACAGAAAAATACAGACTATTACAAAACTGGAATCATGGTATGTAAACTACTCTAAAGTAGGAGGACTAAAATATGAGTATCAAAAATAATAACTACAACAATTTTTTTAAACACAAAGACAGTATTATCAGCCCCAACTAGAAAAAACAAAAAGTTAAAAAGCAAGAGGAAATGAAGTATAGAGTTTTTACTAGTTTTCTCTGTTTTTGCAATCAGAGTTGTCTCAGTTTAAAATAATGGCTTATGTTATTTGCAAACCTCATGGTAACCTTAAATAAAAATACCTACAACAGATACACAAAAAATACAAAGCAAGAAATTAAAACACCACCAGAGAAAATCATTTTCACAAAAAGGAAGACAGGAAGGAAAGGAGGAAAGAAGTAAAGACCACAAAGCAAGCAGAAAACAAATAACATAATGGCAAGAGTAAGTCTTTACTTAATAATGCTAACATTTAATGTAAATAGATTAAGCTTTCCAATCAGAAGATATAGACTAGGTGAATGGATCAAAAAAATAATAATAATTAGAGCCACTGACCTCTTGCCTACAAGTAACACACTTCAACTACAAAGACAGAAACTGAAAATAAGAGATAGAAAAAGATATTCCATGCAAATGGAAAACAAAATAAGGAGTAGCTATACTTGTATCAGACAAAATAAATTTCAAGACAAAACTATAAAAAGGGACAAAAAAGTTCATTATACAATGATAAACGGGTCAATTCAGTAAGACAGTATAAAAATTGTAAATATGTATGTACGCAACACTGGAGCACTCAGATGCATAAGGCAGATATTAAAGAGAAAGATAGACCCCAATGCAATAACAACTATAGAATTCAACACCCCACCCACAGCATTAGACATATCATGCAGACAGAAAACAAGGAAACATTGGTCTTAATATGAACTATAAACCAAATGGACCTAATAGATATTTACAAAATATTTCATCCAATGGCTGTAGAAAACGTATTCTTCTCAGCACATGGATCATTCTCAAGAACAGGAACAAGCCATATATGAGGGCACAAAACAAGTTTAATAATTTCAAAAACATTGAAATAATATCAATCATCTTCTCTGACCACAATGGAATAAAACTAGAAATTAATGACAAGAAGACTTTTGAAAACTACACAAACACATGAAAGTTAAACAATATATTCCTCAATGATCAGTGAATCAATGAAAGAAATTAGGAAGGAAATTGAAAACTTACTTACAACAAATGAAAATGAAAACCACATTCAAAAATTTGTGGGATACAGCAAAAGCAGTACTAAGCAGAAAGTTCATAGTAGTAAGCACCTACATAAAAAAAGTAGAAAAACTTCAAATAAACTACCTAATGATACATCTTTAAGAACTAGAAAAGCAAGAGCAAACCTAAAATTAGTAAGAAAAAAAGTTATAACAAAAATAAATGAAACCCCTTCAAAATAAACAAAAGATAAATGAAATAAAAATCTGGTTTTCAAAATTAAAAAAAAAAAAAACAGTAATTGACAAATCTTTCACCAGACTAATAAAAAAGAGAGAAGATCCAAATAAAATCAGAGTTGAAAGAGGCGAGATTACGCCTGATATCATAGAAATTAAAAGCATTATAAGAGGCTGCTATGAGCAACTCCCTGCAAATAAGTTGGAAAATCTAGAAGAAATAAATTCCTAGACATATACAACCTACCAAGATTTAATTAGGAAGAAATCCAAAACTTGAACAGACCAATTAAAAGTAATGAGATTGAAGACATAATAAAAAATCTCCCAGCAAAGAGACGCCCAGGACCCAGTAGCTTCACTGCTGAATCTTATCAAACATTTAAAGAAATAACACCAATCCTATTCAAACTATTCCAAAAATTAGAGGAGGAGAGAATACTTCCAAACTTATTCTACAAGGCCAGTATTACCCTAATGTTAAAACCAGACACAGACACTTCAATAAAAAGAAAACTACAGAAAAGTATTCCTGGTGAAAATTGATGGAAAAATCCTCAACAAAATATTAGCAAACCAAACTCAACTAAACATTGAAATGATCATTAATCACGAGCACGTGAGATTTGTCCCAGGTATGCAAGGAAAGTTCAACATATGCAAATCAAGCAATGAGATATATCAACAGAATAAAGGACAAAAACCATATGATCATTTCAATTGATGTTGAAAAAGCATTGGATGAAATTCAGCATCCCTTCATGAAAAAACAAACCTCAAAAAAAAATGTGTTTAGAAGGAATATACGTCAACACAATAAAAGCTATATGAAACAGACTCACAGATGGCATCTTATTGAATTGAGAAAAACTAAAAGCCTTTCCTTTAAGATATGTTTCAAGACAAAGATGCCCACTTTCACCGCTGTTATTCTACATAGTACTAGAAGTCCTCCTCACTACAGCAATTGCCCAAGAGAAAGAAATAAAGGGCAACCAGATTAGAAAGGAAGAAGTCAAATTATCCTTGTTAACAGGTATTATCTTACATTTGAAAAAACTCAAAAATCCACCAAAAAACTATTAGAACTGATAAACAAATCAAATAATGTTGCAGAATACAAAAATCAATATACAAAATCAGTAGCACTTTTACATGAAAACAGAAATCTAAGAAAGGACTCAGGAAAGTCACTTCATTTACAATAGTTACAAATAAAATAAAATATCTAGGAATAAATGTAACCAAATAAGTGAAAGATCTCTATAGTGAATATCATAAAACGTTGATGCAAGAAATTGAAGAGGACACAAAAAATGGTAAGATATTCCATGTTCATGAATTGGAAGAATCAACACTGTTAACATGTCCATACTACCGAAAACAATCTACAGATTCAACATAATCTTTATCAAAATACCAATAACAGTCTTCATAAAAATAGGGGAAAAAAATCCTAAAATTTACACAGAACCACAGAAGACTCAGAACAGATATACCTAACCTGAGCAAATGAATAAAACTGGAAGAATCACTTTACCTGACCTCAAATAATACTACAGAGCCACAGTAACCAAAACAGCATGATACTAGCATAAAAACAGACACCTAGTCTAACAGAAGAGAGGAGAGAACCCAGAAACAAATCCACACATTTTCAGTTAACTCATTTTCTACAAAGGTGCCAAGAACATACACTAGTGAAAGGACAGTCTCTTCAATAAACGATGCTGGGAAAACTGGATATCCATATGCATAAAAATGAAGCTAGACCCTATCTCTCACCATGTACAAAAATCAAATCAAAATGGATAAAGACTTAAAGCTAAGACCTCAAACTATGAAACTACTAAATAAAACACTAGGGAAATGGTCCAAGGTATTGCACTGGGCAATGATTTCTCCAGTAATACCCCACAAACATAGGCAACCAAAGCAAAAATGGACAAATGAGATCACATCAGGTTAAAAAGCTTCTGCACCACAAAGGAAACAATAAAAAAAGTGAAGATACAACCCACAGATTGGGAGAAAATATTTGTAAACTATCCATCTGACAAGGGATTAGTAAGAATATAAGAAGCTTAACTCAATAGAAAAAAGAAAATCTAGTAATCCAATTAAAAAATAGGCAAAATATATGAATAGACCTTTCTCAAAAGAAAGTGCATAAGTGGAAAACAGGTATATAAAAAGGAAAAGGTGCTCAACATCATTGATATCACAGAAATGCAAATCAAAACTACGAGATACTATCTCACCCCAGTTAAAATGGCTTTTATCCAAAAGACAGACAATAACAAATGCTGGAGAGGATGAGAAGAAAAAACCTAGGAAACTGTTGCTGGGAATGTAAATTAGTATAACCACTATGGAGAACAGTATGGAAGTTCCTCAAAAAACTAAAAACGTAACTACCATATGATCCAGCAATCCCACTGCTAGGTATATACCTAAAAGAAAGGAAATCAATATATTGAAGAGATATCTGCACTCCCATATTTATTGCAGCACTATACACAACAGCTAAGATTTGGAAGCAACCTGAGTATCTATCAACAGACTAATGGATAAAGAAAATTTGCTACATACACACAGTGGAGTACTATTCGGCGCATTAAAAAGAGAGATCCTATTATTTGCAACATGTATGGAACTGGAGGACATCAAATTAAGTGAAATAAACCAGGCACAGAAAGATAAATTTTGCAAGTTCTCACTCATTTGTGGAAGCTAAAAATAGATCTATTTTTCAATTAATAAATACTTAACACTGTAAGCAATCTCTAGAAAGTTCTATCACAAGTAGAGCTCATAGAGATAGAGAGTAGATGATGGTTACCAGAGGTTAGAAAGAGTGGTAGGGAGGCAGTGGGGATAGTTAATGGGTACAAAAAGATAGTACCCACTTATATTTTATATAAATAAAATCTAGTATTTGATAGCACAACAGGGTGACTACAGTCAATAATAATTTATTGTACATTTAAAAATAACTGAAAGAGTATAATTGGAATGTTTATAACACAAAGAAATGTTAAATGCTTGAGGTGGATAACCCCATTTACCATGATGTGATCATTACACATTGTATGCCTATAATAAAACATTTAATGTACCCCATAAATATAAACACCTACCAGGTACCCATACAAATTAAAAAAAATTTAAAGAATGATTCTAACTTTTATTTGAATGCATCTAGAATGGGTAATGATCAGCTATAAGGTCACCCTCAATATAATCAGCTTTTAAAATGTTATAACAATGTCAACTTTAGCATTGTACATCTTGTCTCTAAACCTTAAGGACATATTTTTCAATCAACAAATACTTAACACTGCAGGCATTCTCTACAAAACTCTATCACAAATAGGTCCCTGCAGAGCTCTTGATATAGGCCCTGTTAAGACCATTAGTATTTGAAAAGAAATCTATAGAATATTCTAGCAATTCATTGCTCTTGGTTTTGAAGTTCTAGCCTTAAACTAAGCCCAGTCTTCAAAAAGCCACATGATTTGTCCCCAGGAACTCGAAGTCTCCATTGAAACACTTTACTTTCATTGTGTTGAGCCCTCAACTGCTATGAAGTTTGTCTGTAAAGAATAATTATGTGAAAAATATGTCAGCATCCTTTCTAAAAGAAAACAGATCATGTTACTTATACTGTTCATTATATTTTTACAATCCCAGAGGCCTGAATTATTAATCAGATTCATATGAAATAAGTCTTCCTCAGCCTCAAACTTAATTATTGGTTCACAAAGAGTTCAAAACAGCGGTGCCAGTAACATGAATATTGAGACCTCAAACATCAGATGCAGTTTTCAGAATACCCTTTTCTGCACTGGGTTCATTTGCTTTCAGTTACATCATCTAATCAGATACCAGTCAAGTTAACACAGGGAAACCAATGAGTTCGGGATCTCATCAAATTATACATCTCATTAATAATATAGTCCTTTTCTGGCTATATAACTAAATCCAACTCTTCATCACAGCTGCAGTATATAATTCCATACATTTCAGATTCCTTTACAATAATCAAAGTAGACAAATTTGGTATACCTTTGTAAAACGTTTTCTGTAAATCCTTTATCTTTTAGCCTGTGTATTCCATCAGTCAATGTTTGCAAAGATTCAGGTCAATCTTCCCTCAGGTATACCCACTCTTAAATCTATCCTTCCCATTTCCTATATGAGGACTCCTGGAATAAACAAACTACTATAAGAGTCTGGCAGTAGAATAAATGTTTCTATCTCTGAAAAAGCTGGTGGGCTTATTTTAACTGACAGTGAGAATTACGTAACTCAATATATTTCCCTCTTTAGATTCTACAATATCATGCATAAAATGAGTACATAGTTTTACACTGTTTATATTCAACATTCTATTTGTATCTGTATGTATTTTTTTTTTGGAAATTGACCTTTTATTTTAAGCAATCTCAAATCATTTGGGGAATAAATATATTATAAACAGCTAAAATTTATAAATTTATCTAGAAAAAAATCACAATAAGCTTTCTCTTTCCTTCATGAAAGATCTTGTATCTATAGTCATCATTGACAAAAAGACTTCTGATGGCAATATTACTTGTTTACCACCTCTGCTTCTTCATCCTTCTACACCTCCTTATCACAACTAGAATTTATACACATCATAATCAAAAGTCACATAACTTAATTCCTATTACGGGAGTTGTTTTCCTACCATATTTCCCAAAGGTAAAGCCCCCTGAGCTAACTGTAATGAACCCTACACTGCAAATCCAGTGACCTCAATCAGCTGTTGCCTATTCCCTCTTTCTAAAGGTCCAAAGTTCCTGAACAGTGAGGTGCTTGAGGGAACAGAAATTCTAATCCATTATGCTTGAATAGCTCTCATGGGCTGACAGCATGATTATCATGCTAAGAGGAGGAATGAAGAGTGAAGGCTATCAGTGGTTGCATAAGAGAGGGAAAAGAAATAGTGGGAATAGGTGCTGTATTTTATGATTAAAGAAATTAAAGGGAAACAAATATCAAATAGAAAAAATGACCAACATTAACTCCAAGCATATAACAAAATTTTTCTTTTGCTTAGGTAGCTGAAGCATTCTAGAATTCTAATATATTGAAATTAAAGGGACTTTAAAAATCATTTTATTCAACCTCTTTATTAAAATAAATTTAAGATCAAGTTGGAAAGAGAAAGACTGAATATAGTGGCAAAGCAAATCTTTTCCTTTTCTTTCTATATTTCTTATTTTTCTTTTGAATTTATGGCTTTTCTTTGCTGCATCACATCTTGGGGGTCCAATTTCTCAGTCTTTTTCTTAATAACTTCAATAATTTTAGTTAGGAGAGGTTTTTCATTTTAGTGTATAGAAGAATTCACTTATTTTGAGTACATGTAGAGTTTCTTTTTAATTTTCCTTTTAAAAATTCAGGTCTTTGAAATAAGAATAAGAACCCAATTCATCTTTTTCCATATTTCTCTAGTAAACTAACACAACTTGTTGAAAAGTTTTTTTTCTCCCCAGTTATTTAAAATGCAGAAATTGTTACATACATTTGAGTCTATTTTTGGATTTTATTGTGCCATTGGGCTGTCAGTCCATTTTTGCATCAATTCACATTGATTTAATTTAGAAGCTATACAGTATGTTATCTATTAGAACTACCTTCTTCATTTCCTTTTGCCCCTTTTTATTGTATGTTTTTCTTCATAGCCATTTGAGCATCATAGTTTTTTTGTATAAACTTTACAAAAATTTATCTGTTTCTTGAAACTTGGTATTTTTTGAGTTCTTAGGTAGAATTGATATCTTTGTGATGATTATTCATTCTAAGAATCTTGGATACCTTTCCATTTGTCCAAATATAATGTTGTATGGTTTATAAGTGTTTTAATGTTTTCCTTATACCTTTATGCATTTGTTAACTTTATACTTTCTTATTTTTTGGTTGTGTTATTTATCTGGAGCATTCAAAATTTCATTCTAACCTTCTGTCTTTATTCTCATTTTGTTTAGTTTTAGATGTTACAATTAAATATATGCAACAATAATCACCAGCAGTCCTTGTACTGAAATTATCTCTTGATTGGATGACCATTTTTCTCTATCAGATTTCTTAAGAAGAACTTGTGGGTACAATATGCCCTGATTTCTTACATGGTTAAAATCAGTTTTCAATAGCTGTGAAAATTGAAGGACATTATATAAAACCCCTGGTTCACATATTCTTTCTTGGAAATATTATTATACTTTTATCTAACATTGTATGCTGACAATTTCCAGTCTGAGTTTTTAATTTCTTATTTGTAGTTGTCTTTCATATCTGCAGTTATTTGTTTAATTATGCTCAATTCATGTTTCAATGTTGTGTTACAATTTTCCTTTTATTTGTCACTTTTTCTCAGGACAAGGAAATTGTCATTATCTTACGGGACTCTTCTATTTTCTTTTCCTTTCTTTTTTCTTACGGAGTGAACAAGTAAATAGGACTCACCATCTCATTTAGAGCAGTATAAGACATGTTTTAGTATCAAAATAAAATGTGCCACAATTTCCCATTATTACTGCGTGGTAGTACTTTGCCTCTCTTAAGACTTGATTTTCTCTTCCTGGGACTCAGATGTCTCTTTGCTATCAAGTAAACCTTCTGGCTACTTGTCCATTACCTATTTTCAATTATGTTTTCTAATGCTGTCTTCAGTAACAGAAATGATGAGAAATTGAGCATTTTCTCCTTGGAGAATATAAGTTGGCCCTATCTTGCTAGCTGAGTCCTACATATCCAAAATCAACCACCTCAGTTTCTTCTCACATTCCCTAAGATTTAAAGAAAAATTAGAATGCTGTAAATCAATGTGGCACCAGATGCACTCCAGCAAATGATAGCTCTTGGAATAGCATCTGAAATGACAATGTGTACTCACTTGGAATTCAGACAGGAAAACGTCCCAGTGCCTTGTTTTATTACTGAAAGGAATCAGTCTTATACCACAGCAATTGCCCATTCCCACCAGCTGACAATGAAATGATTGTAGCATTAAACTTAGCAGCCTCTCCATGATCCTGCAAGACTGCTACTGAATCTAAACAAAATCAGTTCTGAGAAGAGTCTGTATAGATCTTGTTCATTATTTAAAATCTGGAGGGGGAAAATGAGTAAAATCAAATGAGTTAGAAAAGACATTATCAAATAAGAGACAGCTCAGGGATCCGTTTTAGATCAGGCTGAGAAAATAGGACAGAAACAGCCAAACAGGCTGAGGAGAGTTGACATCATCTGCGAAAGTCTAAGAGATTGTTTTATTATTGTCATCAGTTGTGATTATGATAATAATAGTGATCTGGTGTGCAGTGAACACAAAACAATGCTATAGCAACAGCACTGGCTATACAGTACAAAAAAATAATACAGATTTTCTGACTGGTAAGCTTGGCATCTAAGTTACTCTGACTACAACGAGAGCAGGGACACCGAGGAAATTAAGAGTAGATGCCTGAGATAGGGCAAGCATCTGCACATATCATGATATTGGTCGTAGTCCTTTAACCTAACATTTCACTTAGAAGGGTAATGAATGAGGGAAAGGTTAGTCCTAGGGACATTATAAGGGGAGGAAGCCAGGTGAAGGGGACAAGTATGTTAATATCTGTGGGTAAAGCTTTCTGAATGTGATATCCCATTTAAGGTTCACAACAATGCAATCAGTTAGCTACTATGATTTCCATTCTATACATGAAGTAATTGAAGTTTGGAGAAGTTAAGAAAATTATTCTAGTGCCAGGTGGCCAGTAAGGAAAGCAGGTGGCCAATGAAGAGTGCAGGGGCTGGAAGCCCCGTGAGGCAGAGCCACAATATTCCAGATTGAGGGCCTTGCAACAAAACTCAACAAGGAGATGAAATGGAAGTTGTTTGAGATGTGATCTCCTCCATACAAACCTTTCTCATCTGCATGACCCTGCTGTGAGTCACTCCTTTTATGTAAGGAAATTGGACAACACATAAAGACTGGGCATCACAGGTGGATGCATAAAGTGAAAAACTAGCTACAGTTCTCAAACTCCTTTAAGAGCATACTCATACTCCTATAAGTCATGCATCACTTAAAGATGGGTATATGTTCTGAGAAATACTTTTCATCAGACTACTTTGTCGTGAAAATATCATAGAGTGTACTTACACAAACCAAGATGGTATCGCCTATTACACACTTAGGCTATAAGGTATTTCATATTGCTCCTAGGCTACAAACCTGTAAAACATGTTACTGTACTAAATATATATGGTATTTGTGTATCTAAACATATCTAAACCAGAAAAGGTACAGTAAAAATACAGCATTGTAATCCAATGGGACCACTGTCATATATGTGATCTGTCATTGACCAAAATGTCATTAGGTGATGCACAACTTTACTTTTATACTTATGCTCCTATCTGTAAATAAGTAGGCCCAGAAAGATGTAAGAGACTTTTCGATTGGATGGACATAAAATTCAACTTGTTAATGCCAAGTTTCGGTCTGGCAACTGACCGTAATAGCTAAAATATAAAACTATGTGGGAAGTACAAAAAACTTCTTGGGGTCACAGTGCCTTTTTATGTCTATGATATTCAGCCTCCATAAATGTTGATCCAATTGTAAATCATGCCAAACTCCATTTCCTAACTAGTATTAATTATAAGATAATTATGCAAGAGTTTGAGTCCAGCCTGGGCAACATAGTGAGATCCTGTCCTCAAAATAAAAAAACGAAATTAAAGACAGAGAATTATGTCTGAAATGGCACTGACTTGTCAGTTTACCTTTTTATTTTGGTCTAGTATATTTGCAAAGAATTCCTTACAATTAGTTATGTTTTGGGAAAGCATAAAACCATAGTCACATTTAAGCCAGGACCTTTATTCTATAATTTTAATAAATGTACAAATTAAGGAAAAGAGAACAAAAAAAATAAATATTTTTAAATGTACTATCTGCAGTGATTTTTCTGTACGTTTATCAACCACTGAAAAAATATGATTAAATGTCTCATTTTGTTTTGTATTTGTCTACAAAGAATAAATCTTTTGCTGATCTATCAATTCTTGATATATTTTGAAGTGTTATTTTTAATATATGTAAGTTTAAAATACAGTGAAGTAATACTTTAAAAAGTTATATTGTGACCTTGCTTGTCTTTAAGGATTCTTTATCCCCTTAAAGTTTTCTTTGTCTGATGCTAATGTAAGTATACCAACTCTTATTTGCTTGGAAACATCTTTTTTTATCCTTTGGCTTTCATGTTTTCTTTTTTTTTATTTTTTTATTTTTTGAAAGTAAGGAAAAGAGAGGAAAGAAAGTGAGAGTGAAAGAAAGAAAAAAAAAAGAATGTACGAGAGAAAGAAAGAGGAAGAAAAAGAGGGAGAGAGAACAGGATTCTTATTCTACTGCCCAGGCTAGA
>CAUYLG010015735.1:0-84407 GCA_963573385.1 Cacajao melanocephalus | reverse complement strand
TTAGGTTTTGGGGTACATGTGAAGAACATGCAAGATTGTTGCATAGGTACATACATGGCAATGTGGTTTGCTGCCTTCCTCCCCATCACCTATATCTGGCATTTCTCCCCATGTTATCCCGACCCCACACCCCCCCCCCAGCGGGCCCGCGAGTAGTTCCCCCCCACACACCCCACCCGGGGGCCTTTCGGGGGGAATGGGGGCGACCACCCGGGGGGGGGGGTGGGCGTAGCGGGTGGGGAGGGATAACATGCGGAGAAATGCCAGGTATAGTATGCACCTAAAGTAAAATAAATAAATTCAAAAAAAAACCAAAAACACAGTCCTGCACACATATATTTAAAAAAAAAAAAAGAATTGGAATTGGGTAGTCAAAGGGTATATACATTTAACTAATTTTTTTGAGATGAAGTTTCCCTCTTGTTGTCCAGGCTGGAGGTCAATGGCACGATCTCGGCTCACTGCAACCTCCGCCTCCTAGGTTCAAGCAATTCTCCTGCCTCAGCCTTCCAAGTAACTGGGATTCCAGGCATGCGCCACCACGCCGGGCTAATTTTGTAATTTTGGTGGAGATGGGGTTTCACTATGTTGGTCAGGCTGGTCTGAAATTCCTGACTTAAGGTGATCCCACCCACCTTGGCCTCCCAAAGTGCTGGGATTACAGGCAGGAGCCACCACCCTCAGCTAACATTTTTGTAGGTAAAAATTTCATGCTGTCAAATTCTCTCAAAAAGTCCATCCCAGTTTACATTCTTAACAACAGTATATGAAGGCATTTACCCACACTCTTGCCAAAACTAGTCATTATCAGGTCTTCTTTTTTTCTTTTTCAAAACTGGTAGGGCATAAATGGTACCTCATTTTATTACATGTGCTGTGGTAGTGAGCATGTTGGTACCTTGTAATAAAGCTATTATTGAAGTTGAGCATCTTTTCATAAATTTATTGGGATTCGTAGTTCTATTGTGAATTGTCTTTATTTTTTGCTCATTTTTCAGCTGGAATTTTGTTGAGGGTATTGATTTGAAGATGCTGTTTATATGCTCTAGATAATAACCTTTTAACTCTTTATGTGTGTTTTACTTAGTCCTACTTTGTGCCTTGTTGTCTTTTAACATTGTGGCAAGTTTCTGTTGAATGGAAGATTTACATTTTACATTTTTTTTTTTTTTGAGATGGAGTCTCTCTTTGTCATCCAGGCTGGAGTGCAGTGGCACGATCTCGGCTCACTGCCATCTCCGCCTTCTGTGTTCAAGCGATTCTCCTGTCTCAGCCTCCTGAGTCACTGGGATTACAGGCGCACGCCACTATGTCCTGCTATTTTTTTTTTTTTCTTTTTGAGACGGATTCTTGCTCTGTCACCCAGGCTGGAGTGCAGTGGCATGATCTCGGCTCACTGCCACCTCCGCCTCCTGGGTTCAAGCAATTCTCCTGGCTCAGTCTCCCAAGTAGCTGGGACTACACTCACACGCCACCATGCCCGGCTAATATTTGTATTTTTATTAGAGATGGGGTTTCACCATATTGGCCAGGCTGGTCTCGAACTCCTTACCTTGCGATTTGCCTGCCTTGGACTCCCAAAGTGCTGGATTTACAGGTGTGAGCCACTGCACCTGGCTGGCACACCCTGCTAATTTTTGTATTATTATTATTTTTGAGACGAAGTCTTGTTCTGTCATCCAGGCTGGAGTCAGTGGCACGACCTTGGCTTACTGTAACCTCCACCTCCCAGGTTCAAACGATTCTCCTGCCTCAGCCTCCCAAGTAGCTGGTGCTATAGGCGCCTGTCACCATGCCCAGCTAATTTTTGTATTTTTAGTAGAGACAGGGTTTCACCTTATTGGCCAGGCTGATCTTGAACTCCTGACCTCAGGTGAACCTCCCGCCTCAGCCTCCCAAGGTGCTGGGATTACAGGCGTGAGCCACCATGCTTGGTCTACATTTTACATTTTTAGTGTCAAAGTTGACAATTTTTTTTTTTTGAGATCGAGTTTCGCTCTTGTTGCCCAGGCCGCAATGCAATGGTGCGATCTTGGCTCACCACAACCTCCACCTCCTGGCTTCAAGTGATTCTCCTGCCTTAGCGTCCCTAGTAGCTGGGATTACAGTCATGCACTACAATGCCCAGCTAATTTTGTATTTTTAGTAGAGATGGGGTTTCTCCAAGTTGGTCAGGTTAATCTTGAACTCCCAACCTCGGGTGATCCCCCTGCCTCGGCCTCCCAAAGTGCTGGGATTACAGGCATGAGCTACTGTGCCCAGTTGACAGTTTTTTTTTTTAATTTACCTTTTCTGGATTACATGACTTAATTGAGCAGTTTGAGTAAGAAAATAGTTTTGCATTTTTTTCTTTCTTCTTTTTTTTTGATAAAGACGGGGTTTCACCATGTTGGTCAGGCTGATCTTGAACTCTTGACCTCAGGTGATCCACCCGCCTTGGCCTCCAAAGTGCTTGGATTACAGGCATGAGCCACCATGCCCAGCCATTTTTTTTCTTTTTTTTTGAGACTGAGTCATGCTGTGTTGCCAGATGAGTGCAGTGGCCTGGTGCTCACTGCAACCTCCGACTCCCTGGTTCAAGCTATTCTCCTGTCTCAGCCTCCTGAATAGCTGGGATTACAGGCACACGCCACCACGCCCAGCTAATTTTTATATTTTTAGTAGAGATGGGGTTTCACCATGTTGGCCAGGCTGGTCTCGAACTCCTGACCTTGTGATCCACCCACCTTGGCCTCCCAAAGTGCTGGGATTACAGGTGTGAGCCACCATGCCAGGCAGAAAATCGTTTTTATATTGTGAATTTTTAGTACTTCAGCAATTTAAACATACTTGTTTAAAAATTTGTGGGTTTCAGTATGGAAAGAACACACATACCTTTGTCTCATAAAGGAAGATTGAGGCCAGGTGTGGTTGCTCATGCTGGCATTCCCAGCACTTTGGGAGGCTGAGGCTAGCAAATCACTTGAGCCCAGGAATGGGAGACCAGCCTGAGCAACATGGTGAAACCCCATTTCTACGAAAACCACAAAAATTAGCCAGGCATGGTGGTGCCTGCCTGTAGTCCCAACTACTGGGAAGGCTGAGGTGGGAGGATCTGTCAAGCCCATGAGGTCGGGTGTGGTAGTGCATGCCGGTAGTCCCAACCACTGGGAAGGCTGAGGTGGGAGGATCTCCTGAGCCCATGAGATCAAGGCTGCAGTGAGCCCAGATCGTGCCACCGTACTTCAGCCTGGGCTCGAGAGCAAGACTCTTCCTTCAAAAAAGAAAAAAGAAAATAAAGGAAAGAAAAATTGAAATGATATTTAAATCAGATCTGAGAAGAGATCTGGGGTTATGGGGAAAAAATACAAATTTCTTTGAAATGTTGTTACTCTAGTACATGTATTAGTTTACTAATGCCTTTTAGTAATGTGCAAATGTAAATTTGTCATTTATGTTTTATTTTAATTTTTTGAATAGGTAATATGTGTCCATGGTACAAAATTCAAAAGGGTAAATAGTGAAAAGTTATCTTCAGCTGAGCGGGGTGGCTTAAGCCTGTACTCCCAGCACTTTAGGAGGCCAAGGTAGGCGGATCACGAGGTCAGGAGATCGAGATTATCCTGGCCAACATGGTGAAACCCCGTCTCTACTAAAACTACAAAAATTAGCTGGGCATGGTGGTACGCACCTGTAGTCCCATCTACTCCGGAGGCTGAGGCAGGAGAATAGCTTGAACCCAGGAGGTGGAGGTTGTAGTGAGCTGAGATCGCACTACTGCACTCCAGCCTGTCGACAGAGCCAGACTCTGTCTCAAAAAAAAAAGTTATCTTCCCATTCCTATTCTTTTTTAAACCTTTATTTTAGATTCAGGGGTACATGTGCAGGTTTGTTATATAGGTGAACTCATGTTACAGGGCTTGTGTGATGTACAGATTCCATTCTTATTCTTTAATTATCTAGTTTTCCTTCTTGGATACATATACCCAGTATTACCAATTTCTTACGTGTTTTTTTTCCAGAGATATCTTATGCATATATACAAAATACAGTTTATATTAATTAGTTTCTTTTCTTTTTATTGTTATATAAAGTTGCACCTGCTTTAAATGTTTCCTGTGGCCAGAAATCATTCACAGTTCCAGAAGGTAAAATAAAATAATTGATGAATTGAGAACAGCTGTCAACAGTAAGCAGGGACACGTGCTGCACCCATGTTGCAAATGTTAGGTGATTAGCAGACATGACAGAGCTTTGGTTAGAAGAGCTTTTCTTTTGTATGTTTGCTTAAGTGATCTAAGGCAATCTGTTTTGTTTCTTCTTCTTAAACAGACCTTATTAATTACAGACTTCTGATTATCCTAGACTTCATATTTTCCATATATTCTTGATGTTTCCCAAGAATATATATTTTCTGATATTGAAATGTGAGTTAAAGCAAATTATAAAACTAGAAGGGAAATCGTAGAAATTAGACAAACTAATCCTCTTACTTTATGAATGAAGTAATTGAGACCCGTAGAGGTTAAGTGACTTGCAACATCACATGTATATTTCTGAAGGTCTGGACATTTAAAATTAAATGATCTGGCAGCAACAAAGTTTTTTGAATGCCATGTTGTTAAAAACAGCTAGCAATTTTTTTCTCCTTTTTTTTTTTTTTTTTTTTTTTTGGTGATGGAGTCTTACTCTGGTGCCCAGGCTGGAGTGCAGTGGAGTGATCTCGGCTCACTGCAACCTCTGCCCTCCTGGATTCAAGGGCTTCTTCTGCCTCAGCCTCTTGAGTAGCTGGGATTATAGGTATGCACCACCATGCCTGGCTAGCTCTCTTTTTTTTTTTTTTTTAAAGGGAAATGATGCAGTAGTCCTCTGTTGCAGTTTGATATCTTACTGAAAAGCTTTGCTGGGCATGGTGGCACGTGCCTGTAGTCCCAGCTACTTGGGAGACTGAGATGGGAGGATTGCTTGACCCCAAGAGTTCTGGGCTGTAGTGCGCTATGCCAGTCTGGTGTCTTGCACTAAGTTGGGCATCAATATGGTGACCTCCTGGGAGCGGGGGACCACCAGGTTGCTGAAGGAGGGATGAACCAGCCCAGTTCGGAAACAGCAGGTTAAAACTCCCATGCTGATCAGTAGTGGCATGGCGCCTGTGAATAGCCACTGCACTCCAGCCTGGGCAACATAGCGATCTTCATGCTGGGTGCGGTGGCTCAGGCTCACGCCTGTAATCCTGAAACCCATCTCTACCAAAAAATACAAAAATTAGCCAGGCATGGTGGCATGTGCCTATAATCCCATACTCGGGAGGCTGAGACGGGAGAATTGCTTGAACCCGGGAGGCGGAGGTTGCAGTGAGCGAAGATCGCGCCATTGTACTCCAGCCTGGGCAACAAGAGAGAAACTTCATCTCAAAAAAAAAAAAAAGAAAAGCTTCATGACACTTCATCTTCTTGTCTGCATTGTGAACTTCTATTGTAAAGCACTATTGTTCCATTTTAGACACTCTGTAATACTTGGAAGATTAAAGAGAGCAGTTTTTATTGTGTGAGATGGAACTGCAGATTAATGGAGCCTTTCTTAAGCACTTTGTCATGACTATAAAGTTTTTAATGACAGTGCTCTAGTTCTCTTAACCTTCCGTTTATAATAATTTTTGGCCTCTTGTGTTTTTCTTCCTTGGTAATGTGTGTTTTAAGTAAGTAATCTCATTGCAAAGGAACATTTAAATCATATCTATTTATATTTGGTTAGTAAACTACCAGTGATATTTTTTTCATGAAGTTTTTCCATATCTTTATATGGAGATACACAGTTAATAGATTTTTATTACTATTATATTTTCTTATATATTATTAACATTTTAGCTTTAATCTTAGATTTCTAAAAATAATTTTATTTCTAACCTTTTAATACATCCTTCTAATCTTGTTTTACTAAGATAGTAATCAATAGGAATCCACATAGAGACCCCATCTGGAATTAATTTCAGTAGATGTTTATTGTATCTAAGGACTAAAATACTAAATACCTTATAGCTGGTTTCCAGACATACTCATTTTTAAAGAACACTCTTATTTCTTTACTTAGTCCGGATATTGGCTATAAGTAAAATGTACTTTTTAAAGGAAAATTCGCAATTCAAAGGCAAGGATGAAAGGAAAAAAGAATATAGATGTATTTAGCATTGAACTGTACACATAAAAATGGTGAAGATGGTAAATTGTATATGTATTCTTAAATACATTTTATATTAAAGTGTTAATTATTAACCTCAAACTTTTTTTTAAAAAAGTTATTTAATATGGAAATGTTGAGACATTCAGATTTTTTTCTGTTTCATTTTTCATTTTCAGTGGGTTACATCCTTACTGTTTACCCTACATAAATTTTATCTGGTGATCACATTGTTCGTTCACATGTGCTGTGGGCTGGCAGGTCTACTTAACAAGCTGTCAAGAGTTAACTTAGGCTAAATAGTTGGATTGCTGGCTGGGCACAGTGGCTCACGCCTGTAATCTCAGCACTTTGGGAGGCCAAGTTGGGCAGATCGCCTGAGGTCAGGAGTTCGAGACCAGCCTGGTTAACATGGTGAAACCTTGTTTCTACTAAAAATACAAAGAATTAGCTGGGCGTGGTGGCGTGCATCTATAATCCCAGCTACTCGGGAGGCTGAGGGAGGAGAATCGCTTGAACCTGGGAGGCGAAGGTTGCAGTGAGCCGAGGCCATGCCATTGCACTCCAGCTTGGGCAACAAGGGTGAAACTCCATTTCAAAAAAGAAAAGTTGGGTTGCTTCAGTCAGAGCTCCATCCTTTTCAGTGGGTTTTTGAACAATTAGAAACAAAGTCATTTGAACGTTAGAAGCAATTAGAAACAAAGCGCTGAGTAATCTCAGCACTTTGAGAGGTCGAGAGGGGTGGATTGCTTGAGCTTAAGAGTTGAAGCCATCAAACTAAGCCTGGGCAACTTGGCAAAACCCAGTCTCTACAAAAAAAAAAAATGTATGTCTCTACACACACACACACACACACACACACACACACAAATTAGCTGGGCCCACTGGCACATGCCTGTGGGCCCAGCTACTTGGGAGACTGAGGTGGGAGGATTGCTTGAGCCTAGAAGGCTGAGGCTGAGCCATGATTGAGCCACTGCACTCCAGCCTGGGTGACAGAGTAAGACTTGTCTCAAAAAACAAACAAAAAAAGCAAAACCATCATCATCTGTACTTTTATAGAGACATTTCTTCAGTGAGTTTTTACATCTCAAGTTAATTCAGCTAATATTCATTGAACACATATTATGTGTGCATCTTATTTTAAAAGATAATTTTAGTAGTTCCTAAACACATTAAAATCTTAGAGATTTATGGTTCCCCCAGAGGAGAGGGGAAGAAGTAATTATTATTTAATTCTATTTTTTTGAATTAGAGAAAAGTTCTAACTTTGTGGTGAATAGTTTGAGGAGATTAGAAAATGTTAATTCTGTGTTATTTATTTATATATTTATTTTTGAGATAAGGTCTCACTATGTTGCCCACCTCAGCCTTCCAAGGTAGCTGGGATTACAGGAAATGGAAGTTTAAAATATGTATATCTATTACTTAGAGAGGTAGGATTTTGGGAGCCTTTATAAATGTTTCAGTAATACAAGTTAGAAGGGAATAATTCTAAGATATAGTCATCAAGCATATGCCTGTGCCTGGGTTTATATTGTATTCAACAACAGTGAGGCTTATAAGAATTAAAATTCTGGTCCAGGTGCGGTGGCCCATGCCTGTAATCCCAGCACTTTGGGAGGTCCAGGAGGATGGATCACCTGAGGTCAGGAGTTTGAGACGAGCCTGGCCAACATGGCGAAACTCCATCTCTACTAAAAATACAAAAATTTTGCTGAGTGTGGTAGCACATGCCTGTAATCCCAGCTACTAGGGAGGCTGAGGCAAGAGAATTGCTTGAACCCAGGAGGCAGAGGTTGCAGTAAGCCAAGATCCTACCACTGTACTCCAGCCTGGGTGACAGAGTGAGACTCTGTCTCCCCCCCCCAAAAAAAAAAATTCTGGGTTGGGTGATTAAAATAAACTATTCTACTGGGAATTTCAAGGTATAGAATTAAAACTTGTCTTTTTTAATTAGTTTTTTTAAAAAAAAACTTGAACCAATTTTAAGTTAATTAGGATATATTTTCTGTTACCTTCGTCAGTATAAGATGTATTTGTAAGAATATAGTTCTTTTAGGCTTTATTAACCAAAAATGACTGCAGCATTAAACTTGTAGTTATGGCCGGGCGCGATGGCTCACACCTATAATCCTAGCACTTTGGGAGGCCGAGGCGGGTGGATCACGAGGTCAAGACATCGAGACCATCCTGGTCAACATGGTGAAACCCCGTCTCTACTAAGAATACAAAAATTAGCTGGGCATGGTGGCGCGCGCCTATAGTCCCAGCTACTGGGGAGGCTGAGGCAGGAGAATTGCTTGAACCCGGGAGGCGGAGGTTGCGGTGAGCCGAGATCGTGCCATTGCACTCCAGCCTGGGTAACAAGAGCGAAACTCCGTCTCAAAACAAACAAACAAAAACTTGTAGTTATTATTTAAAGCGGGACTTGCCATAAATTCCATTCAGAATAACTTTACTTTATATCTAGACTAATATTTAGGTGGAATGTTGAATATGAGGCCTTTAAAATGTTTAGTATCTAGCTGGGTGTGGTGGCATATGCCTGTAATCCTAGCTACTCGGGAAGGCTGTGGCAGGAGAATTGCTTGAACCCAGGAGGTGGATGTTGCTGTGAGCTGATATTGTGCCATTACACTCCAGACTGGGCAACAAAAGTGAAACTCTGTCTCAAAACAAACAAACAAAAATACTTAGTATCATTGGTATATTGAGCTACATTAGAAAATTATAGTCTCAGGCCAGACGCAGTGGCTCACACCTGTAATCTCAACACTTTGGGAGGCAGAGGCGGGTGGATCACAAGGTCAGGAGATCGAGAGCATCCTGGCCAACGTGGTGAAACCTGTCTCTACTAAAAATACAAAAAACTTAGCCGGGCATGGTGGCACCTGTAATCCCAGCTACTTGGGAGACGGAGATTGCGGTGAGCCAAGATCACGCCACTGCACTCCAGCCTGGGTGACAAAGGGATACTCCGTCTCAAAAAAAATAAAGAAAATTACAGCTTATAGTCTTAATTCTGCATTAAGTTTGTGTGGTTGGTACATGGCCATATATCTGATATTCCCTCTGAGAATCTACAGAGGAGGGAATATTTTTCTGAGAGTTAAATTAGTAAAAGCCATTCTTTTGCTAGTAAGAATTATCTGAAGGGCTACTCTGGGTGCACTGCCTGTGGGGTAGCCTGCTCAGCAAGGAGCAGTTAAAAAAAAAAAAAAAAAGAGTCGGCCAGGCATGGTGGCTCACACCTGTAATCCCAGCACTTTGGAAGGTGAAGGCGGGAGGATTACCTGAGGATAGGAGTTCGAGACCAGCCTGACCAACATGGATAAACCCCATCTCTACTAAAAATACGAAATTATCTGGGTATGGTGATGCATGCCTGTAATCCAGCTACTCAGGAGGCTGAGGCAGGAGAACTGCTTGAACCAGGGAGGCGGAGGTTGTGGTGAGCTGAGATCGTGCCATTGCCCTCCAACCTGGGGAATAAGAATGAAACTCTGTCTCAAAAAAAAAAAAAAAAAAAAAGAATTATCTGAAGATTTGAGGAATGCTGAAATCATTAATCAGTGTGCTGTATAAATAATATTAGGGAGACAGTTCTGAAGTGATCAGAAGTTAATGAGTAGGTTCCACAGACACCCTGAAAAAAAAAAGGTGGGTAACATAGGTAGATTCTGTCTCTACAAAAAAATAAAATAAAAAATTAGCTGGGTGTGATGGCGCATACCTGTGATCCCAGCTACTTGGAAGGCTGAGGTAGGAGGATCACTTGAGCTGGGAGGTCAAGGCTGCAGTGAGCCATGGTCATGCAACTGTACTACAGCCTAGGCGACAGCAAGACCCTGTCTTAAAAAAAAAAAGAATTTAGTGAGTGGAAATCTTATTCATTTTATTATATCCTCTTTTGGAAGAAGTCTATGAACAGGAGGATGGTGGTCAGCTCAGAAGATAGCAAAGGGAAACCTAAAGCATGAGTTGGGCAGCTGGTTTGTTGGGAGAGAAGTTTGTGATTACTGCTTCCTGAGGCAGGCATATTCTTACGGTGCAGAGGGATTTGCCTTGCCTAGTTTGATGTCATTAAATATTTGAGTGAGTCGTATAATTATTTTTCCATGGGCCGATCCCTGTTTACCCTAGCACCTTTTATTTTTTTTTTCCCCCCGAGGTGGAGTCTTGCTCTATTGCTCAGGCTGCAGTGGCGCAATTTTAGCTCACTGCAACCTCCGCCTCCTAGATTCAAGCAATTCTCCTGCCTCAGCCTCCTGAGTAGCTGGGATTACAGGTGTGTGCCACCACACTTGGCCAATTTTTGTATTTTTAGTAGAGGAGGGGTTTTACTATGTTGGCCAGACTGGCCTTGAACTGCTGATCTCGTGTTCCGCCCACCTCAGCCTCCCAAAGTGCTGCAATTACATGTGTGAGCCACTGTGCCCGGCCTTTTTTTTTTTTTTTCTGGTGAGACAGGGTCTTACACCATCACCTAGGCTGAAGTGCAGTGTTATGATCACTGTTTATTTATTTATTTATTTAGAGACGGAGTCTTGCTCTGTCTCCAGGTTGGAGCACAGTGGCACAGTTTTGGCTCACTGCAACCTTCGTCTCCTGGGTTCAAGCGATTCTTCCACCTCAGCCTCCCGAGTACCTGGGACTACAGATGCATGCCACCACGCTTGGCTAATTTTTTTATTTTTAGTAGAGACGGGGTTTCACCATGTTGGCCAGGATGGTCTCAATCTCTTGACCTCATGATCTGCCCACCTCAGCCTCCCAAAGTGTTGGGATTACAGGTGTGAGCCACCTCGCCTTGTGATCACCACTTATTGTATTCCCAATTTCTGGGGGCTCTGGTGATCTTTCCACCTCACCCTCTTGAGTAACTGCAACTACAGGCATGCTGGCTAATTTTTATATTTTTTGTAGAGACCGTGTTTCACAATGTTGCCCAGGCCCCTAGCTGAGGGGGAAAATGTACTCATTTGCTTATAGAGCATTCTAGTCCACTAGACATTTGCATTTCTTGTTATGAACAAATAAATTGACACAGAAATAAAGAAATTGAAAAAAAACTAACCTGTGGGCCTACATGTATTTTTTGTTTTAGAGACATGGTCTTGCTCTGTTGCTGCTCAGGGTAGAGTACAGTGATGTGATCATAGCTCGTTGTATGTAACTTCTAATTTAGGCTGAAGTGATCTTCCTGTTTCAGCCTCTCAAAGTGCTGGGATTACAGGCATGAGCCACCACACCCAGTCCACATGTATATGTTTATGTTTATGTTTCTGCAAGCTTGTTTAGAGTAAGTTGATCCTGTGAGAAAGATATGCTTGCAGTCTGTTTCATCTGGTAAAGTTTCTCTGTGGCTACTTCACTAGTGTGGTGGTATTTTACATTGCTCTGAGCATTAACATTTGAAAACTGCAACAGTTTAGGCCATTTAACTTGTGTGACCTCACCAGTAAAATGAGAATGTTGAACAAATGATCTTACAGTACTCCCAGTTCTAAATCTTTATGGATTCATAACCTGAACATTATGTGCTTAGTTGTATCACTGCAGACTTACAAGTAAGAGTTAGAAGGACTCTTGGAGAGTATTGGAATATCATCGATATTACTGATATGATTAAAATTGCACTTTTTTCTCCTTTTTTTTTTTTTGAGACAGAGTCTCACTTTTTGCTCAGGCTATAGTGCAGTAGGGTGATCTTTGCTCATTGCAGCCTTGATCTCCTGGGCTCAAGTGATCCTCCCACCTCAGCCTCACGAATAGCTGGGACTACAGACGCATACCACCATGCCCAGCTAATTTTTTATTTTTTGTAGAGACGTGGTTTTGACATGTTTCTCAGGGTGGTCTCAAACTCCTGAGCTCAAGCAATCTCCCCACCTTGGCCTCCCAAAGTACTGGGATTACAGGTGTACACCACTGCACCTGGCCCAAAATTGCACATCTTAACCAACCTTCTGTTGTTTGGCTCTACTGTACTGACCAGGTCATCATTTAGGTATTGCTGCTGGACTAAAGCTTCTTAAGGCAAGGCCAAAGTCTCCTGAGTACAGAATTGTGTCTGTCACAGAGAAACGGCATTAAGTATTTATTGAGTGAGTGTATTAGAGCATACCTGGGACAATGTGTTTGGGACATAGCTAAACATGGTTTGGTTATTAATGACTTTTTAAAATATTCTTTATTACGGAAAATTTTAAGCATGTAAGAATGGACAGGATCTGAAGTTTGTAGCTCCCTCATCCCTCATTTACCTATCACCCTGATTCAGTAACCATGATCACTCTTGTTTTATCTCTATCTATTCCCACTCTCCTCTTCTTATATTATTTTGATGTAAATCACAATTGATATATATCATTTAATCTGTAATTATTCTAATATGTATTTCAAAGATATGGACTTTAAAAAATCATGGTCATACTGTTGTCACACATTAAAGAATGACTTGGTTCTGATAAATATTAACTTCACTTCAGAATATGTGTGCTAAAAATTCCTAATAAACCTGTTATGTGTAGTTTCCAGGCAGCTAAACTTAGAAATAAATCAGTAGGACTAGTTTTATTGTTATTCTGTTTCATGTTTAGGCTATCAATATGACGGCTGAAGAAACAGTGAATGTAAAAGAGGTTGAAATCATTAAGCTAATTTTGGACTTCCTGAATTCAAAGAAGCTTCATATTAGTATGCTGGCCCTGGAGAAGGAAAGTGGAGTCATAAATGGCCTGTTTTCAGATGATATGCTTTTCCTGAGGTATGATTTCATTATATTCTGAAGTTTGTAGCTCCTTCAAAGAAATGTTAAATATTAATAAGGGAATATGTATAATACAGATAGAACTTTATAATCATGAAAAGGCTATGTAAGGATAATTTAAAAACATATTTTAAAAATAGAACATTTACAAAATCGGCTGGGCGCGGTGGCTTACGCCTGTAATCCCAGCACTTTGGGAGGCTGAGGCAGGGGGATCACTTGAAGTCAGGAGTTTGAGACCAGCCTGGCCAACATGGTGAAACCCCACTTCTACTAAAAATATGAAAATTAGCCAGGCATGATGGTGCATGCCTGTAATCCCAGCTACTCGGGAGGCTAAGGCAGGAGAATCGCTCGAACCGGTGTGATGGAGGTTTCAGTGAGCTGCGATCTTGCCACTGCACTGCAGCCTGGGTGGCAGAGTGAGACTCTATCTCAAAAATACAAAAATAAAAAAAAGAGCATTTACAAAATAATGCTTTCTGTAGAGTGTTTTTAATAGTAAGATCCAGAGGTCTGTTAAAAAGAAAGAGTCACAACTCCATTGTGGTTGTGGTGTCATAATAAAAGATATTTGACTAAGAAAATAGAGACTTTGAAAAGGTAAAGAAAATGTTTCTGTAATACCATTTTTGGCCATAGAAATAAAATGTATTCATTATAGAAAATAAAGAAAAATCACCCCACCACCCAGACATAATACTGTTGCTTTTACTCCTTGCTGTTTTTATTTTATTTTTATTTTTGAGACAGAATCTCGCACCGTCATCCGGGCTGGAGTGCAGTGTTGCAATCTTGGCTCACTGCCACCTCCATCTCCTGGCTTCAAGCGATTCTCCTGCCTTAGCCACCCAAGTAGCTGGGATTATAGGCACCTGCCACCATGCTCGGCTAATTTTTTGTATTTTTAGTAGAGACAGGGTTTCACTGTGTTGGCCAGGCTGGTCTCAAACTCCTGACCTCATAATCTGCCTGCCTTGGCTTCCCAAATTGCTGGGACTACAGGTGTGAGCCACTGCACCTGGCCTGTTTTCATTCTTGGAGTGTAATTTCTGTGCATTTTTAAAAAATAGCAATTCTATTGTATTTATAATTTAGAGTTGTGCCTTATCTATTGACATCACAAGGTTTCTCTGTGTGATTACAAATTTATATTTAAAAAATTTTCAGGCTGTGTGGGGTGGCTTACGCCTATAATCCTAGCACTTTGGGACGCCAAGGCAGGAGGATTACCTACGGTCAGGAATTTGAGACCAGCCTGGCCAACACGGTGAAACCCCATCTCTACTAAAAATACGAAAATTAGTGAGGTGTGGTGATGCATGCCTCTAGTCCCAGCTACTCGGGAGGCTGAGGCAGGAGAATGGCTTGAGCCTGGAGGTGGAGGTTGCAGTGAGCCAAGGTGGTGCCACTGCACTCCCACCTGGGTGACAGAGCCAGACTCCATCTCCAAATAAATAAATAAAAAATAAGGCCAGGTGCAGTAGCTCACGCCTGTAATCCCAGTACTTTGGGAGGGCGAGGTGGGTGGATCACCTGAAGTCAGGAGTTCAAGACCAGCCTGGCCAATGTGGTGAAACCCTGTCTCTACTAAAAAATTAGCTGGACGTGGTGGTGCGTGCTTGTAGTCCCAGCTACAAATAAAAATTTTTTATTTACTAAATTTCCTAATGGTTTCCCTAATTTTATACAATTGTTCCCAATTTATCTTAAATAATGGCTCCACAGAACATCTTTTGTACATGAGATTTTTTTTTTTAAATACAGAATCTTGCTTTCTTGCCCAGGTTGGGGTGCAGTGGCAAGATTTTGTCTCACTGCAACCTCAGCCTCCCAGGTTCAAGCAATTCTCTTGCCTTGGCCTCCGAAGTAGCTGGGACTAAAGGCACAGACAACCACACCTGGCTAATTTTTGTATTTTTAGTTTCGCCATGTTGGCTAGGCTGGTCTGTAACTCCTGACTTAAAGCTATCTGTCCACCTCAACCTCCCAAAGTGCTGGGATTACAGGCTTGAGTCACTGCGCCTGGCCGAGACTTTTTCTATATATTGGATTATTTCCTCAGGACAAGATTCTTAGAGGTGGAATTGCAAGGCAAAGTGAAATAACATGTTTGCCAAAATGGAACGCTAAATATATTCTAGTTTGAATTGGATGGAAACAGAAAATCCCAAATTTGCAGGCAGAAATGTGTTCTATTTTTAAGAGATACCAAATATCCTTAACAAGAAGTACAGATTCTTGGACATATGGTATTTTTTGACTTGGAAAGCCTTAAGAAATTAAGTATTCCTAACTTATGAAAAGGAACTATTAAGCAACAACAAAGCTTTATTATATTAGGGGAGTCTTTTTCAACTTGTTGCACTTCCCTGCATTTTGTGTTATGAATATCCTCCAGCCCCAGGGAGCTTAGTTAATGGTGTAGCTAGGAATCCGTACTGAGACAGTATTTTTGTGGGCACGTCTTTCAAGCATTAATGCTCCCAGAATTTAACAGTGGCTGTTCTCAAGTACCCGCCTGCTTGATTTATGATGAAATTTTACTGGTCTGAGGTGAAATGCAAAAAATAATAGAGTAGTAGGTTTTTCGTTAAACTGAATGTGTTCATCTTAAAGGGCTGGCCTTTGAAATTGTGTTCTTTCTTTTTAAATATTGAAATGTACCTTTATAAAATGATGATATGCAGTGATTGCCTTTATTTTTATTTAAAAATTTCTTTATTTTAAAATTTTTTATGGAGATGGGATCTCGCTATATTGCCTTTGGCTGGTCTTGAACTCCTGGCCTCAAATGATTCTCCCACCTTGGCCTCCCAAAGTGCTAGGATTTATAAGCATGAGCCACTGTACTTATCATGCTTTTATTAATATTTCTTCTTTACAGAATATTGTTAATCCTATGTAGGTCTTCCTGCCCATCCTTCCCATTTAAAATTTCTCTGTTCTAAAAAATTCAAAAATAGGGAAGTTGCCATTGTGAAAGAAAAGAGATAAGAATGCCTTGTAACTTTTGGAAATTCCTATAGACCATTTAAAGTAGGATGAAACTTGTTATTCCTTGCTTTTTTCATTCTCAGAGGGTAAACCGTATTGTCAGATTTCTCAGAGCTGTAGATTTCATGTAGAATTCACAATGTAGAGCAGAGTTTCTCAGCCTTGGCACTGCTAGCATCTGGACCAGATAATTCTTTGTTGTGGAGGGTTGTCCTTTGTTGTAGAATGTTTAAGAGCATCCCCAACCTCCACCCACTAGATGCCAGTAGTATCCCCAGTTGTGACTGCCAAAAATGTCTTCAGATATTGCCAGATGTCTTGAGGGTGTGCAGAATCACCCACAGTTGAGATGGGTTTTTGACATGTTGCCTCAGCCTCCTGACATTATGGGATTACGGATATGAGCCCCCCCTCCTGGCTTTTTTTTTTTTTTTTTTTTTTGACATGGAGTCTCACTCTTGCCCAGGCTGGAGTGCAGTGGTGTGACCTCGGCTTGCTGCAACCTCCGCCTCCCAGGTTCAAGTGATTCTCCCTACCTCAGCTTCAGGCGCCTGCCACCATGTCTGGCTAATTTTTGTATTTTTAGTAGAGATGGGGTTACGCCATGTTGACCAGGCTGGTCTCTAACTCCTGACCTCAGGTGATCTGCCTGCCTCGACCTCCCAAAGTGCTGAAATTACAGATGTCAGCCACCATGCCTGTCCCACTCCCAGCTTTTTAAACTCTTTCCATTTTCTTTCCTTTTTTTTTTTTTGGAAACAGGGTCTTGCTTTGTTACCTAGGCTGCCCGGCTGGAGTGCAGTGGCAAGATCATGGTCACTGCAGCCTTGACTTTCTCGACTCAAGCGATCATCCCACCTCAGCCTCCTCAGTGGTGGGACTACAGGCATGCACCACCATGCCCAGCTAATTTTAATTTTTTTGGTACAGATGGGGTTTTGCATGTTGCCCAGGCTAGTCTTGAACTCCTGGGCTCAAGTGATCACCTGTTCTTTCTTTTTTTTTTGAGACAGGGTCTTACTCTGTTGCCCAGGTTGGAGTACAGTGGCAAAATCTCAGCTCACTGCAGTCTTGACATCTGGACTCAATTGATCCTCCCACCTTAGCCTCCCGAGTAGCTGGGACCACAGGCGTGGACCCCCTGCCCAGCTAATTTTTGTATTTTTTGTAGAAACAGGATTTGCCATGTTTCCCAGGCTGATTTCGAACTCCTGAGCTAAGTGGATTGTCTCCCTTAGCCTCCTAAAGTGCTGGGACCACAGACATGAGCCACTGCACCCAGCCACTTGTTCTTAAAATAATATATAATAGCTTTAAAACTGTAAGATGAATATGGAAATAAAAGAACTTTTAAGCTTAGTCCAATGTTTTTACATAAGTAAAAAACCACAATCACATTAGTATGAGTGGTTGCGGATTCACAAATTCTTCTCATATAGTGTATGTTCTCACAAATAAGTTATGAAAAATGTAGGTCGGGCGAGGTGGCTCATGCCTGTAGTGCCAGCATTTTGGGAAGCTGAGGCAGGTTGTGGATCACCTGAGGTCAGAAGTTCAAGACCAGCCTGGCCAACGTGGTCAAACCCTGTCTGTACTAAAAATACAAAAAAATTAGCAGGATGTAGTGGTGTGCGCCTATAGTCCCAGCTCCTCAGGTGGCCGAGGCAGGAGAATCACTTGAACCCAGGAGATGGAGGTTTCAGTGAGTCAAGACCATGCCATTGCACTCCAACCTGGGCAACAAAGTGACTTCATCTCAAAAAAAAAAAGAAAAAGTTATGAGAAATTTGTTTCATTTTGTTGTAGGAATCAGATGAAATGTTAATCTCATTATGTGCTTTATGAAGTTTAAATGCTGTTTTGTCATCTATTCTGCTTTTAATTAGTATAACCTGAATTTGGTGACATGCTGGTTTTTTTTGTTGTTGTTTGTTTGTTTTAATTTAGGCAGCTAATACTTGATGGTCAATGGGATGAAGTTCTTCAGTTCATTCAGCCTCTAGAATGTATGGAAAAATTTGACAAAAAAAGGTAAGATTTCATCTGAAGTTTTTAGTGTCTCATCATTGGTAGAAGCTTAGCAAAACAAAACAATAAACAATAATTTTCATTTTTATTTTTCTTTCTCCTCTGGCTTTGAGCAGAGAGTAAACAAACTGATCTCTCTCTGTCACCCAGGCTGGAGTGTGGTGGCATGATCATGGCTTACTGTAGCCTTGATCCCTGGGCTCAAGCAGTCCTCTCACCTCAGCCTCTCAAGTAGCTGGGACTCCAGGTGTGTGGAGTATTTTTGTATTTTTTTTTTAGAGATGGGGTTTTGCCATGTTGCCCCAGGCTTCCCCTGTGTTCCTTTGGGTTATTTTAAATTGATTTAATGTTCACTGACCCTTTCTTTTGCTATTAGCAATCTGATGATAAATTTTAAGACAGGTTCTTGTTCTATCACCCAGACTGATGTGCAGTGGCATGTGTATAGCTCACTGCAGCTTCAAATTCAACAGTGAATTTTTCATTTCAAATATTGTACTTTTCATTTTCAAATTTTTATAATTTTTTTGGTAAGATTTTCCCATCTGTTCATTCATTATGATTATATTTTCCTTTAGGTCCTTCAACATACTGAGAGTAGCTGCTTGTTTGCTAGTGTAGTCCTTGCTTGGTAATTTGGACTTCTGTTTGTATCAGGCTATTTCTAATGATTGCCTTTTCTCTTAATTGTGAGTCACCTTTTTTTTTTTAACTATAGCTAATTATTTTATGAATGTAATCTGCACATTATAGATTCACTCTTGAGGCTCTGAATTCTGTTTTCTTCCTATATAAAAGGTTTGTTTTTTTATATGGGCAATTATTTAACTTAGGTAGCCTCAAAATGCAGACTCTTTCTCCCCTCTTGTGGACACCAGCCAAAATCTCTGCTTAGTTCTTTGGCCTTCCGTCTGTTTTCTCCAGGCTCCTTGGAGTCTCCCTTGCATCTTTACAGTTTAGGGGATAGCCAGGGATTTGGGCAACTAAGTTTATGCAGTAGATTTTGGTATGTTTCCTATTGTGGCTCCCTCCGTTTTGGGATCTTCCTCTCATTTTTTAGTGGCTCTGGCAGTACCAAACTTTTTTTTTTGAGACATGGTCTCATTCTGTTGTCTAGGCTGGAGTGCAGTGGCGTGAACACAGCTCACTGTAGCCTTGACCTCCTGGGCTCAAGTGATTTGCCTGCCTTAGACTCCTGTGTAGCTGGGACCACAGGCATATGCCACCCATTGGACTAATTTTTAAATTTTTTATAGAGACCAGGTTTCACTTTGTTGCCCAGGCTGTTTTCAAACTCCTGGGCTCAAACGATCCTCCTGTCTTGGCCTCTCAAAGTGCTGGGATTACAGGTTGACTCCTCAAGCCTACAGCTTTTTATTTGACTTCTAGCTCACACTGTGGGAACCAGGGGGTGCCTTCAGCTGGAAAGCCTATGCCTTTGAATCTGACCCCTTAAATTTCTGGGGTTTTTTAAAAGGATTGACTTCCCTCTAGTTATGCCAGCTTTTGATTGTTTTCCAATGCATTCAAGATAGTCATTTTTTGAAGCCGGGCACAGTGGCTCACACCTATAATCCCAGCACTTTGGGAGACCGAGGAGGGCAGATCATCTGAGGTCAGGAGTTGGAGACCAGTCTGGCCAACATGGTGAAATCCTGTCTCTACTAAAAATACAAAAAAAAAAAAAATTAGCTGGGTATGGTGGCAGGTGCCTGTAATTCCAGCTACTCAGGAGGCTGAGACAGGAGAATCGCTTGAACCTGGGAGGCAGAGGTTGCAGTGAGCTCCGTGAACTGAGATCTTGCCATTGCACTCCAGCCTGGGCGACAGAACAGGACTCTGTCTCAAAAAAAAATAAATAAAATAAAACAAAATAGTCATTGTTTGTATTTTATCTAGGATTTATTGTTGTTATATGCAGAAAGGTTAGCCAGATACGAGTTACTCTGTCATCAAAGTTGAACCTCTTATTTTTTGATTTGCTGTTCAGACCATGCTATTTGATAGTTCTTTGCATTTGTACATTCTTCACTTATCTGGAATGTTAATCTTTTCACCAGCTCTTGCCTTTACCTGGTATACTCCTGATTGTCTTCTTAGAGTCAGTTATTATGTCTTTCTTTTACTTCCTACCCCTTCATAGAATTGGTTTCGTACTTCTTTGAGGCCTTGCTGAACTCTGAATATTTCATATAATTTATTAGGTGACCCTCTTTTTGAAGGCAAGTTCACCTGTTTTATTGGACACAATTTGCTACTACAACAGTGGCTGAAAGAATCACTGAAGGTTCATTATTTTTTTCTTTCAAGCCTTAGAAACACTTTCTAGGCCAGCACGATTGCTAATGCCTGTAATCCCAGCACTTTGGGAGGCCGAGGCGGGCGGATCGCCTGAGGTCGAGAGTTGGAGACCAGCCTGACCAACATGGAGAAACCCCATCTCTACTAAAAAATACAAAATTAGCCGGCATGGTGGTGTGTGCCTGTAATCCCAGCTACTTGGGAGGCTGAGGCAGGAGAATTGCTTGAACTTGGGAGGCGGAGGTTGTGGTGAGCCGAGATCATGCCATTGCACTCCAGCCTGGACAACAAGAGTGAAACTCTGTCTCAAAAAAAGAAAAGAAACACTTTTTCTATAAGTTGCTTCAGGCAATGAAGCTTTTGATTCTTAGACAAGTTAGGCAGACTCTTTGCTATCTCTTCCCCTCACTGAAAAATTTTTGTTAAAAAGCTTTAGGTTGGGACTGGGCAGAGTGGCTCATACTTGTAATCCGAGCACTTTGGGAGTCTGAGGAAGGAGAATTTTTTGAAGCCAGGAATTTGAGATCAGCCTGAGCAACAAAGTGAGACCCAGTCTTTACAAAACAATTTTAAAAATTGGCCAGGTGCTGTGACACACAATTGTAGTCCTAGCTGCTTGGGAGGCTGAGGCAGGAGGATTGCTTGGGCCAAGAATTTGAGGCTGTGATGAGCTATGATCATGTCACTACACTCCAGTCTGGGTGACAGAGCAGAAGATGCTGTCTCTAAAAAAGAAAAAGAAAATAAAAGCTTTAAGTCTGTGGTTATTCTGTGACTTTTTAGAAATGTTCATTTCCTCCTACCCTTTTAGCCGCATTTTAATTAGACTTTTCTCATATTTAAAAAGAAAATAACTTGATTTAATCTTTCTATGATGTATAGGTATATAAAAATGTAACATACCCTATAAATATATACTATTGTCAATTACAATTTTTTTAATAAAGGAAAAACAAGATGTAAGGTAAACAAAACATTGGATATAAAAGACTTTTGATTTAATATTAGGTAACATTTGATATTTTCCATAAAAATTGGATTTTTGTTTAGAATTAATATTGGAAATAGAAATTTATTCTCTGAGTGTTAAATTGTGATTATTTGTGACTGAAATTTCTTCAGTTATGGCTTCAATGTGATAAGAAGCTTAGTAAATTATTTGAATAATTTTCCTAAAGCAAAGGTACTTAAATAGTAACTTCTAAGTATATTTGACATCAGACATTGGAGAATTAATGTTTCATTTTTTTTCCACAGGTTTCGTTATATTATCCTGAAGCAGAAGTTTTTAGAAGCTTTATGTGTTAACAATGCGATGTCAGCAGAAGATGAGCCCCAGCATGTAAGATTTTTATTCCTGAAGGTTTGCGCCCTAGTCTTGTTTTCAGTCATAAGTATTTTAGTCACTAAAACAAAAGATTAGTATCACAGATTTTCAAAGTTTTTATGAAGGATGGGGCAAGATCTGCTGTTTACTAGATGTATTTTCAAAGTTTAGTGCTTCTAAACTTGTTCTATGGTTTAAGCCAATATATATAACTAGCTGGCTAGTTGAAGAGTGTGTGCATCTCTTGTTTTAGGTAAGTTAGCAATAGTTAAGGTTTGACTTGATGACTCTTCATCATTTCTTTTTTTATCCAAGAGGCGTGTTGGTTATGTTTATTTTCTTTTTCTCTGTCTTTTCAGTATTTTCTTTGATCTAGAGATAGTTTTTTGCTGAAATGTTTGTCTTCATGACTATTTAACTTTAATGCAATTAAATTCATTTTGATTAGAAAAGTGACTTTTAAAGTTTCAGTGTTAATAACTAAAACTGAGAAAACTTATTAAGTTCTAGTAACTGTTCACTGAAGTAAAGTGTCTTAGTCCTTTTGAGCTGCTGCAACAAAATATCATAAACTAGGGGGCTTGTAAACAATAGAATTTTCACACGGTTCTGGTAGCTGGGAAGTCCAAGATCAAGGTACCAGCAGATTCAGTGTCTAATGAGGTCCTGTACCCTGGTTCGTGAATGGTGCCTTCTAGCTGTGTCCTTCACCTGGTTAAAGAGGCTAGCTAACTCTCTGGGGTCTCTTACATGGGTACTAATCTAATTCATGAGGGCTGAGCACTCCTGACCTAGTCACCTTGCAAAGGCTCTGCTTTTCTAATACCATTCCATTGTGGGGTTAGGATTTCAACATAGGAATTTTAGAGAGGCACAGATATTCAGACTGTGGCAAAAACCACATTTTATAATTTTTTATCGGATTTTACAGTGGGGACTTTCAGATAGAGAAATATTTGCCAGATAAGGATGTTCAAAAGTGAAAAGAACACTGGAACATGAGTTAGGAGACCTATTTTTTATTCTGTCTTTGCCAATAATCAACTGAATTACCTTGGTAAATGTGTTCCCTGACTTTTCCCTTATGTAAGGTATGGAGGCTGGACTAGGTGAGCTCTGAGGTTATATCATTAAAAGCTTATGATTCAAAGACAGTATTCACTATACAAATTGTTATATTTTGTCTCTCAGCTAAGCTTCCTTTTTGTTCTGTCTGCGGATTGTTTTGTAGTAAGTCAACTGTAGGTGTTCCCTTTTCTTGACTTTCTATCCCCACACAATTTTGCCCTAAGGTAAGTTTGGACTAACAGAATGGCTCTTTTGCTTTTTGGGTAAGCTGGAGTAATAGCAAGCTTTATAAACAATGAATGTTGGCGTGCTTCAATTTTCGTTTCTAGAAAACTTAATTATTCTTATCCTTAAAAAATTGTATATTTGAGAGCTGGGCACAGTGTAGCACACCAGTGGTCCCAGCAACTTTAGAGGCTGAGGCTGGAGGATCACTTGAGCCCAGGAGTTCAAGCCTGTAGTGCACTATATTTGTGTGTATGAATAATCACTGCACTCCAGCGTGGGCAGCATAGTGAGATCTCATCTTAAGCCTGAATTATAATAAAACACTGTTTTTATAGATAAAAGTTTAATGTGCAAATTAACCAAATTTTTTATTATTTTTATTTTACTTGTGAAAACATTTTGGTTCCTGTCTTGAAGGCTGTTACGTATCCTACAAATTATATGAGTATTCTGTGGTAATATAATTTATTCTTTGTACGCTTATTGTTTTCATATTTCACAGCATGTTTTTTATAGTGATTATTTGATCGTTCACATTTTTCTTACAGCTGGAATTTACCATGCAAGAAGCTGTGCAATGTTTACATGCTCTTGAAGAGTACTGTCCTTCTAAAGATGACTACAGTAAGCTCTGTTTGCTATTGACTTTGCCTCGTCTGACCAATCATGCCGAGTTTAAGGACTGGAATCCCAGCACTGCACGAGTTCACTGTTTTGAAGAGGCTTGTGTCATGGTTGCAGAATTCATCCCTGCTGATAGGAAGCTAAGTGAAGCTGGTTTTAAAGCGAGTAACAATCGTTTATTTCAGCTTGTAATGAAAGGCCTACTTTATGAATGCTGTGTAGAATTTTGTCAGAGTAAAGCAACTGGAGAAGAAATTACAGAAAGCGAAGTGCTTCTTGGCATCGACCTCTTATGTGGTAATGGTTGTGATGATTTGGATCTGAGTTTACTGTCATGGCTTCAGAATCTTCCATCTTCTGTCTTCTCCTGTGCTTTTGAACAGAAAATGCTTAATATTCATGTTGACAAACTTCTGAAACCTACAAAAGCTGCATATGCTGATCTTTTGACTCCTCTTATCAGCAAACTCTCTCCCTATCCATCATCCCCAATGAGAAGACCTCAGTCAGCTGATGCCTATATGACCCGCTCTCTGAATCCTGCTTTAGATGGCCTCACCTGTGGACTAACCAGTCATGATAAGAGAATTTCAGACCTTGGAAACAAAACTTCTCCAATGTCACACTCCTTTGCTAACTTCCATTATCCAGGGGTACAAAACCTCAGTAGAAGTCTCATGCTTGAGAATACAGAATGTCACAGTATTTATGAAGAATCCCCTGAGCGGTAAGCATTTGCTTATGAAACAGGAAATCTTCAGAAGTTTGAGACCATCTAATTATAGTGCGTTTTTCTTTTCTTTTTTTTTTTTTTGTTTTTGAATTAGGGTCTGGCTCTATCTCATCTCAGGCTTGAGTACACTGGCACAATCTCCCAGGTTCAAATCAGCCTTCCTGAGTAGCTAGTACTACAGGCACACACCACCATACCTGGCTACTTTTGTATATTTGGTGGAGATGGGATTTCGCAGGCTGATCTCAAACTCCTGGACTCAAGCAATCATTCTGCCTTGGCCTCCCAGAGTTTTGGGATTACAGATGTGAACCACCATGTCTGGGAGTGTGTATGTTTTCTTCATGTTCAGGTCCCTTTAGTTGAAAGTTAGTCTTTGATACTTTAGTAAGGGTTTAAAATTTTTGATAATTAAAATTATATGAGAAAACCCTTTTTTTAAAATATATTTTTAATTATAGGATCCCAGGTTGTTTCTCCTTTTTTCTCCTGTACATAGTACTGTAGCAGATAACTAGAACATAAAACTCTATAATTATTTCCACTTTTTTTGAGATGGAGTGCAGTGGCATGATCTCAGCTCACTGCAACCTCCGCTTCCCGGGTCCTGGTTCAAGCAATTCTCCTGTCTCAGCCTCTGAGTAAATGGGATTACAGGTATGTGCCACCATGCCCAGTTAATTTTTGTATTTTTTAGTAGAGATGGGGTTTCACCATGTTGGCCAGGCTGGTCTTGAACACCTGACCTCGTGATCTACTCACCTCAGCCTCCTGAAGTGCTGGGATTATAGGCATGAGCCATTGCCCCCAGCCTAGTGATTCTTATATATATGAAGGAAATAAATGTTAAAGCTACCATTCAGTTTTTCCTTCAAACCTGGCATGAAATAACAAACTCTTGATCAACAGTTGTTTATTTTATGGCTAAGAAACTTTCTGCCTCATTTTTCCAGGAAACCCATGAGAATATATGGATGGTTTTCCATAACTTAGAGTTGCCACTATGAAGTATTAGCGTTGACTTCAATAAATTTATTTCATGAAAGAGACAAAAACGAAACCTTTTCACTTTACATAGGATAGTTGGAACCATTCTTTGCAGAGAACTCAGAATTTGTTTCTAATTAGAGCAAGGGAGCTGGGAGCGGTGGCTCAGGCCTATAATTCCAGCAATTTGGGAGGCCAAGGTAGGTGGATCACTTGAGGTCAGGAGTTCAAGACGACCAGCCTGGCCAACGTGGTGAAACCCCATCTCTACTAAAAATACAAAAACTAGCTGGATGTGGTGGTGCATACCTGTAGTCCTAGCTACTTGGGAGGGTGAGGCAGGAAAATTGCTTGAATCTGGGAGGCAGAAGTGGCAGTGAGCCTAGATCAAGCCACTGCAGTCCAGCCTGGGTGACAGAGTGAGACTGTGTCTCAAAATAATAATAATTAAAGCAAGTGGAGATCTTTAGTTAAGGCATAAGAAATGCAGGATAGATGTATAGGGAAGCCTTTTCTGTTAAGTTGCTCTAAGGTTGTAGAGAAGGTTGTAATATTTTCTTTCATGTTCTTTAGAGAGGATAATCTAATTTGAATAAGGTTAAGTGAGGGACTTCCTAAAGAGTAGGGCAACTTTTTAAGGTACCATATTGTTCCATATTTCATCTTTAAAAGATAAAGATAATATCTAGTGATGAACATGCATAAGTATATTTCATATAGAAGCATAATATTTAAATCTCAACGGAATGGGAAGCCTTGAGCATTGAGAGAGTCAATTTTATTAATAAGCATTTGTTGGATTTCCCAGCCTTGTTAGAGAAAATTCTCATTTTCTGGAATGCTGAGATTCAATTCTAGGGGAACTGCTGATATTCTTCTGTGTGTATAGGATGACAGAAGCTGGCTGGGTATGGTGGCTCACGTCTGTAATCCCAGCACTTTGGGAGGCTGAGGTGGGTGGATCACCTGAGGTCAGCAGTTTGAGACCAGTCTGGCCAACATGGTAAACCCCATCTCTCATAAAAATACAAAATTAGCCAGGTGTGGTATCACATGCCTGTAGTCCCAGCTACTTGGGAGGCTGAGGCAGGAGAATTGCTTGAACCTGGGATGCCCAGGTTGCAGTGATCCAAGATCACGCTATTGCACTCCAACCTGGGCAACAAAGAGGTTCTCAAAAAAAAAAAAAAAAAAAGGTGGCCAGGCGCGGTTGCCCTCACCTGTAATCCCAGCGCTTTGGGAGACCAAGGTGGGTGGATCACGAGGTCAGGAGTTTGAGACCAGCCTGGCCAACATAATGAAACCCCGTCTTTACTAAAAATACAAAAAAAAATTATCTGGGCATGGTGGTGCATGCCTGCAGTCCCAGCTACTTGGGAGGCTGAGGCAGGAGAATCACTTGAACCCGGGAGGCAGAGGTTGCAGTGAGCCGAGATTATGCCACTGCACTCCAGCCTGGTGACAGAGTGAGACTCTGTCTCAACAAATAAAAAAGATGACAGAAGCTTCTTGGTCAGTGTATGAATGACATGTTTGGACTTTTGCATCAGTAGAGTTGACTTTGTATAGAGAAAAGATGCACAAAAATCAAGCCAAATCTGACTGCATGTCCTGTTTGCTACATAAAGTAGCAGAAATTGAGGAACATCTGGATAAAGATGTAAAGAAGTGAAGTGTAAGATATTAGACCATTGTAGAAAAAGCAGAGAGGTAAAATGTGACATGTCAAAAATTAAGTAATACAGGTGTTATTACATGAGTAGTAGCAATAATTCAGAAAACGTTTGTCATGCCTCTGAAATTAGAAAACTTACAAGGCAGAGCATTGTTGAATAATAAATGGAACATAGTCTTTAAAGTCAGACATAGGTCTGAGCAATAGCTTTGCCATCCATTTACTGACCGTGTGACCTTGGGAAAGTTATTTAATCTCTCTGAGCCTCAGTTATCTCCTGTATATAATAAAATGTTGGTTTGCAAAATGAGATAAAATTTATAGTAAGATTGGCAAGCATGTGATTGGTACTCAATGAATGTAAATTTCTTTCCTTCAAAGCTCATGGCTTTGATAAGGACAGTGTGTCAAAAAGGACTGCTAATGAAATGCTGTGAGAGAGTTACTGTCCTATGTATAAAGTATACAAATTCACTTCGGAACACATTTACTTATTTTTAAACATATTTTCGTTTAAAAAATATTGAGCCAGGTGTGATGGCTCATACCTATAATCCCAGCACTTTGGGAGACTGAGTTGGGAGGATCACTTGAGGCTAGGAGTTTGAGACCAGCTTGGGCAATATAGCAAGACCCCATCTCTATTTATTTAAAAAAAAATACACACGTATATATATGAAAGCTCAATTAGATGATGAAGAGTACTACTTGAAATACTTGAAGTCAGTATCTTTTTTTTTTTTTAAGTCAGTATCCATTTAAAATATATTTCAGGCTGGGCGTGGTGGATCACTGGAACCCAGGAGTTCAAGACCATCCTGGGCAACATGGTGAAAACTTGTCTCTACAGAAAAATACAAAAATATTAGTCAGGCATGGTGGCATGTGCCTGTAGTCACAGCTACTTGGGAGGCTGAGGTGGGAGGACTGATTGAGCCCAGGAGGTGGAGGCTGCAGTGAGCCTTGATTGTACCACTGTACTTCAGCCTGGGTGACAGCAAGATCCTATCTCAAAAAAATTTTTTTTGGTGATTCTATGTGCTAACAGCACACTACAATATCAGGGATACAGTGATTGAGCTACTATGGTGAACAAGAAGATAAAACATGAAAGAAAGGGAGTGTGTAATATTTTGTAAGTATATCTTTTCACTTGAACAGAAATACAATGGAGAAAAATTATTTGAAATATATAAACTTGTAATGCATGTTTTTCAGGCATGGACCAGCATTGGAGTTGGAGTCTGATGGCCTGAGTTCAAGTTCAAACTCTTATTTTCTAGCTATGCAATCTTAGGAAAATCACTTGATTTTTGAGTCTGTTACCTGTCTGTGAAATGGGTCTTATAACCTATTTCACAGGTTATTGTGCAAGTTAAATGAGATAATGCATATGGAAGTTCTGCATATGTTGCAAAATTAAATGAAATGTTACTTTTTGAAGATTATTTTATTCTATATACAGTTAATAGCTCTTACAAATTCTTCTCTGTGGACATAAAAGGGGATTTCTTGTGGTCATTAGTAGTTTACAGTAGAGCCTAATAGCCCAAAAACTCTTCCTTAGTCTTTCTCCTCTAGATGTATGTGTATGTATGTTTAGGTGCTCAGGAGTATAGGCTCCTAACTAACGATGCTTTGTGAAGATGACTATCCAGCTTTGCTTTCCTGAACCCTAGAACTGTATTTTGATATGTCTTGTATACTTCTACTTGGAGAGGCCATTATGAGGCCACCTCATAATCAAATTCCTTGAAAGCAGAAATAATTTTACTTTTGTAGTTGCTCACTGTGTGAACAACTGATATCAATGGGTAATCTGTGTAAATGTCTGGCATTCATCATCTTCAAATGAAGTTATTAAATTTGAACAGAGTAGCAAGAAGAGTAGAAATTGTTAGTGTTTTGGAAGAATATTAGGAACAATATTTTATGGTGGTATACCAATATTAGTGTTATACTTAGGAAAAATTTAAAAATCTAATTTTGTATAGTTGATACACACTTAGGCTGTTCATTTTTTTAAATTAAAATTTCCCTAAAATATATTTTTCTTTCTTTCTTTACTTTTCCTTTTTTTTTGAGACATAGTTTTGCTCTTGTCGCCCATGCTGGAGTGCAATGGCCTGATCTTGGCTCACTGCAACCTCCACCTCCTGGGTTCAAGCAATTTTCCTGCCTCAGCCTCTCAAAGTAGCTGGGATTACAGGCACCTGCCACCACGCCCAGCTAATTTTTTTGTATTTTTAGTTTCACAGGGTTTCACCATATTGGCCAGGCTGGTCTTGAACTCCTGACCACAGGTGATCCACCTGCCTTGGCCTCCCAAAATGCTGGGATTACATTAGCATTAATTAGCTACAGGCATTAGCCACCACACCTAGCCTTAAATATATTTTTCTTTACTCCCATGTCTGTCTTTTTGTTTTTTTGCACCTTTCTGAAAGAAGTGATAAACCTGTTGGGGCAACCCTGACTCTACAGAAGAAATTTAAAATGAGTCAGGTGTGCTGTTGTGCACTTACAGTCCCAGCTACTCGGAAGGCTGAGGTGGGAGGATGGCTGGAGCCCAGGAGGTCCAGGCTGCAGTTAGCCATGATCATGCAACTGTACTCCAGCCTGGGCAACAGAGTGAGACACTGTCTCAAAAAACAAAAAAAATTGGAAAGATGTATGTTAGGTTTATTATTTATTTTTTTCTCATATGCAGAATACATTCAATATGTTTAGCTTTAATGTTAAATACAAACAGATCAAAGAAAGTCTTTTTTCTTTTTTGAGGCAGAGTTTTGCTTGTCACCTATCCTGGAGTGCAATGGTACGATTTTGGCTCACTGCAACCTCTGCCTCCTGGGTTCAAGTGTTTCTCCTGCCTCAGCCTCCTGAGTAGCTGGGATTACAGGTGCATGCCACCATGCGTGGCTAATTTTTTATATTTTTAGTAGAGACGGGGTTTCACCATGTTGATCAGGTTGGTCTCGAACGCCTGACCTCGTGATCTGCCTGCTTTGGCCTCCCAAAGTGCTGGGATTACAGGTATGAGCCACCGTGCCCAGCCTAATTTTTGTATTTTTAGTGGAGACGGGATTTTATCATGTTGGTCAGGTTGGTCTCAAACTCCTGACCTTGTGATCCGCCTGCCTCAGCCTCCCAAAGTGCTGGGATTACAGGCGTGAGCCACCGTGACTGGCCTCAAAGAAAGTCTTTTAATAAAAATCTCAAAAATTCTTAAAATTGTATAGAAACAAATACAAGTTGTTTTTGTTTTTGAAGGGAAAAAATATTTAGATAACACCACCATAAGTCTATACTTTATAAAGAGAATTTAGGCATTATATTATCCAACCTATTATTCATATTCATCAGTCTATTATAAGCTGGGCCACAGAGAACATAAGTGACTGTCCCTAGGCCACACAACTGATTTTAAACTGGAGACCCTACTCTCACTATCCCTGCCGAGTAACACGGTACTCCTCCATTAAGATTTTCCTTTTTTTTTTTTTTTAAGGCGGAGTCTCGCTCTGTCGCTCAGGCTGGAGTACAGTGGCGCGATCTTGGCTCACCACAACCTCCCGCCTTCCAGGTTCATGCGATTCTCCTGCCTCAGGCTTCCAAGTAGCTGGGACTACAGGCACGCACCACCATGCCAGGCTAATTTTTGTACTTTTAGTAGGAATGGGGTTTCACTTTGTTGGCTAGGCTAGTTTCAAACTCCTGACCTCATGATCCACCTGCCTCAGCCTCCCAAAGTTTTGGGATTATAGGTGTTAGCCACTGTGCCCAACCCAAGACCTTTCTATTTTAAAAATCCTCTTTGTGGTGTTTTTAAGAGAGGAAAGAAAAATAAATCTATTTCTGTACAGTTTATAAACACTTAGACTGAATCTTCTTTTTATATATTTTTGAGACAAGGTGTCACTCTGTCACCCAGGCTGGAGTGCAGTGGCGTGATCTTCACTCACTGTAACCTCTACCTCCCAAGATCAGGTGATCCTCCCACTTCAACCTCCCAAGTAGCTGGAACCACAAGTGCCCCACCATGCCCAACTAATTTTTTTTTTTTTAAGAGACTGGGTTTCACTATGTTGCTCAGGTTGGTTTTGAACTTCTAAGCTTAAGCGAGCTGCCTACTCCTTGGCCTCCCAAAGTGCTGGGATTATAGGCATGAGCCACCGTGCCTGGCCTATTCATTTTTTTAAATTAAAATTTCTTGGCCAGCATGGTGGCTCATGGCTCTAATTCCAGCACTTTGAGAGGCTAGGGAGGGTGGATCACTTGAGGTTAGGAGTTTGAAATCACCCTAGCCAATATGGTGAAACTCCATCTCTGGTAAAAATACAAAAAATGAGGTGGGCGTGGTGGTGGGCCTTGTAATCCTAACTACTCTGGAAGTTGAGGCAGGCAGGAGAATCATGGGAACCTGAGAGGTGGAGTTCGTAGTGAGCAGAGATTGCGCCACTGCATTCCAGCCTCTGGGCTACGGTGAGAGACTCCGTCTCAAAAAAAAAAAATAATAATAATAAAATAAAATTTCTCTAACTGAAATATATTTTCCTTTACTCCCACCTCTGCGCTTTTGGTTTTTTGAACGTTTCTGGAAGAAGTGATACACCTGTTGATGCACAGAGGCCTATTGGCAGTGAAATCTTGGGCCAGAGTTCAGTTTCAGAAAAAGAGCCTGCAAATGGAGCACAGAATCCGGGACCAGCTAAACAAGA
This sequence comes from Cacajao melanocephalus, assembly GCA_963573385.1. Classification (NCBI taxonomy): domain Eukaryota; kingdom Metazoa; phylum Chordata; class Mammalia; order Primates; family Pitheciidae; genus Cacajao; species Cacajao melanocephalus. The sequence goes on along the minus strand of CAUYLG010015735.1, from coordinate 52,790 downwards.
AAAAAATGAGGTAATATTTACTATACCTAGTGTTTTTCAGAGTTATTCTCTTTGTAAGAAGTAATAGAATTTACTTAGAATGTAAAAATAATTTTCTGGTATTTGGGAGTAGGAAAGAATATACACAGACTTTCTTCTTCTTAGTTTATTTTCTCTCCTCTCCCCAACAAATATGTGGCATATTTAATTGCCATTGTGTATTCTGGAACAATTTTAACAAGTGAATTTATTAAAAATCTAAAATATCGCAGTTGACATTGCATGTTTTATATGCTTTGGGACTTAAGTAATTGAGCTTACATGAAACATGGCTAGTGTGTATTATTAAGATATATGCCCTATTTTTTACCAATTAGATTTAAGAATAAGAAATTAGACATTTAAAATATAGAATAAAACTTTTATCCAAGTCCAGGGTTCTAGCTTATTTTTCTTTGGTGTTTTTGTGAGGAAATTGTATTGTGAAATAGGGTATAAGTTTTATATAGGCTGGGTACAGCAACTCACGCCTGTAGTCCTAGCACTTTGGGAGACTGAAACAGGTGGATCACCTGAACTCAGGAGTTCAAGACTGGCCTGGACAACATGGTGAACCCCTATCTCTGCTAAAAATACAAACAAATTAGCCAGGCATGGTGGTGCATGCCTGTAGTCTCAGCTACTCAGGAGGCTGAGGCAAGAGAATTAATTTCTTGAACCTGGGAGGCGGAGATTGCAGTGAGCTGACATTGCACCACTGCACCCCAGCCTGGGTGACAAAGTGAGACTGTCTCAAACAACCAACAAACAGTTTTATGTAGTATGCCACTTTGAAGGGGTTAAGTGGTTTTCATAAGTTGAATATGTTTTTTATTTGGTTTCAACTAAATATTAAGAATGTATTTCTTTATAGCAATGCAAGAAAAAAAATTAAAAAAATAAAGTAGAAAAATTACTATTAAAAGTACATGGATATGCACCAAACAGTAGAGTTTTAAAATATAATGCAAATATTGAGAGAGCTGAAGGGAGAAATAGTTTTGCAATAATGATTGGAGACTTCAATGCCCTACTTACAATAATGGATAAAACGTCTAAATAGAAGATCAATAAGGATATAGAGGACTTGAACAATACTGTAAACCAACTAGATCTGACAGACGTATATAAAACACTCCCCTTAAAAACAGCTGAATACATGTCCTTCTCAAGTGTACATGGAACATTTTTTAGTGCTATGTGTCAGGGCTATTGGGAATTGTGCTGCGATAAACATATACTTGCAGGTGTTTTTTTGATATAATGACTTATTTTCCTTTGGGTGGATATTCAGTGGGATTTCTGGATTGAAAGGTAGATCTGCTTTTAGTTCTGTGAGAAATCACCATACTGTTTTTTTCCATAGAGACTGTACTAATTTATATTCCCACCAGCAGTGTGTAAGCATTTTTTTTTTTACCGCATCCATATCAACATCTATTTTTAAATAATGACCATTCTGGTTGCGGTAAGTTGGTATTTTATTGTGTTTATTAAATATTAATGCAGTCCCTCAGTATGGATATTTTTAAAGAAATGCCAGATTTGTATTAGTCTGTATCTACATTTGTATTCTCTGACCATGTCCCCCTTGTAACCATTATAATTTGTATTTTTATTTTGGGTTAGTCAGAGAACCAAGGCAACCATTCATTTTGGTCAGTCTGTTGCTGTGGAATAAAGCAAATTAACTGATCCACTTGAGTATTAAGACTCATACTGTTTTTCAAAGAGCAATAGATTATTTTGTGATTATTAAATATAGCTAATTGTATATTTTATTCAGCATTTATAAGAGGTACTGTTGAGTGAAGACATATTCTGTCATAGTTTGCTCAAATATATTGTTTTTATCTAATGTTTTTAAGCTTCGAGATTCAACAGAACAATTTCAAGAATATTATAGGCAAAGATTGCGCTATCAGCAGCATTTAGAACAGAAGGAGCAACAGCGGCAGATATACCAACAGATGTTGCTTGAAGGAGGCGTGAATCAGGAAGATGGTCCTGATCAGCAGCAGAATCTTACTGAACAGTTCCTTAATAGGTTGGTCTTTTAGTCACTTTTTAAAATAAGGAGTTATTTGAAAGCTATTTAAAACATGCAATAACTGCTACTTTCTATGTATAGTTTGATATTTTAAGACTTTTTAAGCATTTCAAGTAATGTAGAGTTACATGTTGCTTTCTAGTCACAGCATTCTGAGGACTCATCTAGTTTTGTCTTTGTTCCCTAAATAACTAGAGCAGAAGGTACAGAGGGTCAGTGCACAGGCTGAACCTTTGCACAGCCGACTGCCAGATGGATCCAGCTGTCCCAGGGTAACTGAGGATCTAGTGAAAGTTACTCTAGTTCTTTTTATCTGTTTATCTGCTGCCTTTTTTTTTTTTTTTGAGACAAGGCTCTCACTCTGTCTCCCAGACTGGAGTGCAGAGGTGTGATCTTGGCTCACTGCAGCCTCAACTTCCTGGGCTCAAGTGATCTCCTGCCTCAGCCTCCTGAGTAACTGGCACTACAGCACACATAACCACACCCAGCTAATTTTTGTATTTTTTGTAGAGACAAGGTTTTGCCATGTTGCCCAGGCTGGTCTAAAATTCCTGGCCTGAAGTGATCGTCTACCTTGGCCTCCCAAAGGGCTGGGATTACAGACATGAGCCACTATGCTGGCCCTTACCTACTTCTTATTTCTTCTAACCTTCTTAAAAGGTTACCATGAGGATAAATAGAGTTAATCTATGTAAAGTGCTTAGAACTGGCACATTGTAAGCACTATGTTATTAGCTGCTATTTTTATTGTTACTAAAGTGCTTAAACCTACAGATTTTTTTCATGCAATATATTAAAACAATTTTTATAATTTCTGCCAAAACAATATGAATTACATTTATTGTTTTTAATTATAGGAGAAATACATACACACATATATGTATGTGTTTATTTTTCGTTATTTAATTAAATTTATTTATTTATTTATTCTTGAGATGGAGTTTTATTCTGTTGCCCAGGCTGGAGTGCAGTGGCATGATCTTGGCTGACTGCAACCTCTGCCTCCCAGGTTCAAGCAATTCTCCTGTTTCAGCCTCCTGAGTAGCTGGGATTACAGGCATGTGCCACCATGCCTGGCTAATTTTTGTATTTTTTTTTTTAGTTGAGATGGGGTTTCACTCTGTTGACCAGGCTGGCCTTGAACTCCTGGGCTCAAGTGATCTGCCCACCACAGCCTCCCAAAATTCTGGGATTACAGGTATAAGCCACCGTGCCCAGTCTTATGTGTGTGTTTAGAATTCAGTAAAATAATATATACTTAAATAAGCAAAGATTGTTGGAAGATTAAGTGAATTAATATGTGCAAATGTACTTAGAACAGTTCCTGGCACATAGGAAGTGTGCTATAAATGTTGGCTATCATCATGATTATGATTAGGTAACTGTAATGGTGGCTGTTAGCTCTTAACTTGATTCAATAGTATTGGAAGTAATCTCCTTGACAACTCTGAGTGTTATGCAAGTCAGTGAGCCTGAAATTGATCTTGTCTTCAAACCTTTACAAAGGGAGTCGTTTTTTTTGGGGGGGGGGTTGTTTTTTGTTTGTTTGCTTGTTTTTTTGAGATGGAGTCTCACTCTGTCGTTCAGGCTGGAGTGCAGTAATCCGATCTGATTACGGCTCACTGCAGCCTTAACTGCCCAGGCTAAAGTGATTCTTCCATCTCAGCCTCCCAAAGTGCTGTGATTACAGGTGTGTGCTACCACTCCCGGCTCTTTTTTTTTTTTTTTTTTTTTTTTTTATGTGATGGAGTCTTGCTCTGTCATCTAGGCTGGAGTGCAGTGGCGCTATCTTGACTCACTGCAACCTCTGCTTCTGGGTTCAACCAATTCTCCAGCCTCAGCCTCCTGAGTAGCTGGGATTACAGGTGCACACCACCATGCCCAGCTAATTGTGATTGTCCTGCCTCAGCCTCCTGAATAGCTAGGATTAGGTGCATACCACCATTCCTGGCTAATTTTTGTATTTTTAGTAGAGACAGGGTTTTACCATGTTGGTCAGGCTGCTCTCAAACTCCAGACCTCGTGATCTGCCTGCCTTGGCCACTCAAAGTGCTGGGATTACAGATGTAAACCACTGTGCTTGGCCTTTTTGTTCTTCAAGTAGAGACAGAGTCTTCCTCTGTCACCCCAGGCTGGAGTGAGTGCAGTGATGTGATCATAGCTCACTATAACCTTGAACTCCTGGGCTCAAGTGGTCCTCCTCCCTCAGCCCACCAAAGCTCTGAGACTATAGGCATGAGCCATTGTACCTGGCTCACATAAGGATTGTTTAAACCGGTGGTCTCAAGAGTCTAAGTAGGCCTCCGAACATCCAGTTTGGGAATCATTTTCTTATCACCTCTGATCAAGTCAGTGGCTTGTCAGAATTATTCTTATTTGATGAATTGCCATTTCTGGTTTTTGGATGTTTTCTTCATAGCCATAAAAGTCATAGAGGCAATTTGAATTTCTGACCAACTTATTTTACAGTGAAAGCAGCTATATAGCAGTGAGAAGATAAAATGGTGAGGTTCTGTGATCCTCCTCCCCAATAGTGGTTAGCAATGTACTTCCTCAGAAAAAAAGCTAAGCTATTCGGGAAGGTTCATTTTCCTTTAAAGACATTCATAAATAGAATTTAAATAATTTTTTTTTTTTCAATTGGAGACAGGGTCTCGCTGTGTTGCCGCCCAGTCTGGAGTGCAGTGGTGTGGTCACGGCTCACTGCAGCCTCCACCTCCCACCTACCAGGCTAAAGCAATCCTCCAGCCACCACAACTAGTTAGTTTTTGTATTTTTTGTAGTAATGAAGTTTCACTGTGTTGCCCAGACTGATCTTGAACTCTTGAGCTCAGGCAGTCCCCCCTGCCTTGGCCTCCTAAAGTGCTAGGATTACAAGTGTGAGCCACCATACCTGGCCTAGAATTTAAATTACTTCTTGTAATTTAGGTTTAGTTTAGAGTATATTTATTTTTTTGTTTTTGAGACAGAGTCTTGCTCTGTTGCCAACGCTGGAGTGCAGTGACACGATCTTGGCTCTGCAACCCCTGCCTCCCAGGTTCAAGCAATGCTCCTGCCTCAGCCTCCTGTGTAGCTGGGACTGCAGGTGTTCACCACCACACTCAGCAAATTTTTGTGTTTTTAGTAGAGACAGGGTTTCACCATGTTGACCAGGCTGGTCTCGAACTCCAGACCTCAGGTAATCCAACCACCTTGGCTTCCCAAAGTGCTGGGATTACAGGCATGAGCCACCATGCCTGGCCTAGAGCATATTTATTGTTAAACAGCTATTTTCAATTTCTTTAGCAGAGTTTAAAATTACATTAAAAGGTAAGTATGTTATGAAAATCCATAGGATAACCAGGTTCATAAATATGAAAGGATGCTTATTTTTATTTATTTTTTAAACTTTTCTTTTTTGAGACAAGGTCTTACTCCGCCACCCAGGTTGGAGTGCAGTGGCACAATCTTGGCTTACTGCAACCTCTGTCTCCCGAGCTCAAGTGATTCTCTTGCCTCAGCCTCCTGAGTAGTTGGGACTACAGGCATGCATCACCATGCCTAGCTAATTTTTGTATTTTTTGTAGAGACAGGGTTTTGCCATGTTGTCCAAACTGGTCTTGAACTCCTGAACTCAGATGGTCTGCCCATCTCAGCCTCCCAGATCTGTGGGATTACAGGCATGAGTCACTGCGCCTGTCCTTTTTTTTTTTTTTTTTTTTTTTTGAGACGAAGACTTGCTGTTGTTGCCCAGGCTGGAGTGCAATGGCGTGATCTCAGCTCACTGAAACCTCTTCCTCCCAGGTTCAAGCAATTCTCCTGCCTCAGCTTCCTGAGTAGCTGGGATTACAGGCATGCACCACCACACCTGGCTAAATTTATATTTTTAGTAGAGACAGGGTTTCTCCTGTTGATCAGGCTCATCTCAAACTCCTGACATCAGGTGATCTGCCCGCCTCAGCCTCCCAAAATGCTAGGATTACAGGCATGAGCCACCGCACCTGGCCACATTTTTTTATTTGTACAAATTTATAGGGTACATAAGAAATTTTGTTACGTAGATGCAATGTGTAGTGATCAAATCAGGGGATTTAGGGTGTCTATCACCCAAGCACAATAATACGTCTTTGTTAAGTATAGTCATCCTATTCTGCTATTAAACATTCAGTTTATTCCTTCGATCTTACTGTATGTTTGCACCCTTTAACCCACTCCTCTTCATCCTCTCTCTTCCCCCACTCACCCCTTCCAGTCTGTTACCTATTTTTCTACTCTGTACCTCCATGTGTTCAAATTTTTTAGCTCCCACATATCAGTGAGAACATGTGATATTTATCTTTCTGTGCCTGGCTTATTTCACTTAAGATAATGACCTCCAGTTCCATCCGTGTTGCTGCTAATGACATGATTTCATTCTTTTTTACGGTTGAATGGTACTCCATTGTATATATGTGTCACATTTTCTTTATCCATTTACTCATGGATGGATACTTAGGTTGATTTTGTACCTTGGCTGTTGTGAATAGTGCTACAATAAATATGTGAGTGCAGGTATGCCTTTGATATACTGATTTATTTTCCTTTGGATAGACACCCGGTAGTAGGATTGCTGGATTAAATGGTTATTCTGTTGTCAGTTTTTTGAGAAATCTCTATACTGTTTTCCATAATGGCTGTGCTTGCTTACATTTTCACCAACAATTTATGATCCCCCTTCCCTTTTCTCTGCAGCCTCACCATCATCTGTTTGTTTGTTTTTGTCTTTTTATGTGTATGTACATATGTATGTATTTTAAGGCTAGTCAAGTGAAGCAGTGAGAGTGGGGAAGGCACAAATAAATCTGTAACTGGTCGTGATCAGTTAGTTATAAACACTACTGCACTTGAACCAGCCTGTCTTTTTAATAATTGCTGTTCTGACTGGGCGTAAGATGATATCTCATGTGGTCTTAATTTGCATTTCTCTGATGATTGGTGATTTTGAGCACTTAAAAAATATACCCGTTGGCCATTTGTATGTCTTCTTTTGAGAAATAGCTATTCATATGCTTTGCCCACCTTTTAATGAAATTTTTCTTTCTTTCTTTTTTTTTTTTTTTTTGAGAAAAGGTTTGGCTCTGTCACCCAGGCTATAGTGTAGTGATGCACTCTCAGCTCACTGCAACCTCCACTTCCCAGGGTCAGGTGATTCTCTCACCTCAGCCTCCTAAGTAGCTGAGACTACAGACGCACACCACCACGCCTAGCTAATATTTGTTTTTTTCTTGTTGAGTTGTTTGAGTTCTTTGTATATTCTGTATATTAGTTTTTTGTTGCATGAATAGTTTGCAAATATTCCTTCCATTCAATAGGTCATCTCCTTAATCTGTTGATGTTTATCCTAAGTTTTTATATGTTAGTTTCTCAGAAATTTTGTCATTCTCTTAACCTTTTCTTATCTATTCTGTTTTCTAACCCTTTAATATATTTTTGTTTAGTTCTTTTTTCTAGAGCTCTTTATGTACTTGAGCCTCTACTAGGGCTTTACAATACCTAATATCAAGGACAAATTGGATGGAGATAGAATCTATAAATTAAAATGTACTTTTCCCTCTTAATGTCTATTCTTCCAAATCACTCTTGCAGCAGGTCATTATTCCCAGATTTAAATTTTGCTTCTTCCTTTTGAGGGGCATAGAAAGAAAAGAAGGCCAGGTATGGTGGCTCATGCTTGTAATCCCAGCAGTTTGGGAGGCCGAGGCAGGCGGATCACAAGGTCAGGAATTCGAGACCAGCCTGGCCAACATGGTGAAACCCTGTCTCTACCAAAAATACCAAAAAAAAAAAATAGCCTGGCATGGTGGCACATTCTTGTAATCCCAGCTACTCAAGAGGCTGAGGCAGGAGAATTGCTTGAACCCGGGAGGCGGAGGTTGCCGTGAGCTGAGATTGCACGACTATACTCCAGACTGGGCAACAAAAGTGAAACTATGTCTTTAAAAAAAAAAAAAAAGTTGTGTTATATAATTAGATCTTACTCAAAAAAAGTATAGCATGATAGGAATTTTATTACTAGTACTGTATCATTACTTTATACCTCTTGATCTTTTGTTTTTACTAATACTAATAATTGGCACCATTGATTTGACAATTATAGCCTCTCCCCTATCCCATTCCATTTTAAGAGAGTTAAAATGCTGTATTAGCTTTTTTTTTTTTTTTTGAGGCAGAGTCTCACTCTGTTGCCCAGGCTGTAGTGCAGTGGCATGACCTCGGCTCACTGCAACCTCTGCCTCCCAGGTTCAAGTGATTCTCCCACCTCAGCCTTCCAGGTAGCTGGGACTACAGGCGTCCACCACCATGCCTGGCTAATTTTGTATTTTTAGTAAAGATGTGGTTTTACCATGCTGGCCAGGCTGGTCTTGAACTCTCTACCTCAGGTGATCTGCCCACCTCAACCTCCCAAAGTGCTGGGATTACAGATGTGAGCCACTGTGCCCGGCCTGTATTAGTATCTTAAATGCTTTTTATACTTAGCATTTTCCCCAAATTTATTTGACCTCATATGCCTTTTTTTTTTTTTTTTTTTTTTTTTTTTTGTTAAAAAGTCTTATTCTGTCACCAGGTTGGAGTGCAGTGGCGTGATTTCGGCTCACTGCAACCTCCACCTCCCAGGTTCAAGTGATTCTTCTGCCTCAGCATCCCGAGTAGCTGGGACTATAGGTGCACGCCACCATGCCCAGATAATTTTAAAAATATTTTTAATAGAGACTGGGTTTCACCATGTTGGCCAGGATGGTGTTGATCTCTTGACCTCGTGATCCGCCCGCCTTGGCCTCCCAAAGTGCTGGGATTACAGGCATGAGCCACCGCTCCTGGCCCCCTCATATCCTTTTTTATAGGGAGCATAAAAAAGATGTATGTACATTTCACAAGAAATGTGTTTCACAGAACACAATTTGAGAAATGCCACCTAATTACAATTTTTAACTGATAAATACTTAGTAAAGGCTAAGAGTTCCTCTAATAATAGTAAACTGCTTTTTTGAAAGTATTATTTAAACCCTAAAAATACACATAACACAGTGTTTAATGTAGGAAAATTAAAAAATACCATGAGCGACAACACCTCTCAACAATTATACTCCCTGTGTTAGTCCTTTCTTATATTGACTCTCAGCTGGAGAAAGTGATGCTGGGCTATTTCTGCATCTAAATCTTTTTCTTTTGTTCTTTTTTTTTTCTGAGACAGTATCTCACTTTGTTGCCCGGGCAGGAGTACAGTGGTGTGATCACGGCTCACTGCAGCCTTGACCTCCTGGGCTCTGGCTGTCCTTCCACCTCAGCCTTCCAAGTAGCTAGGACCATAGGCATGCGCCACCATGTCTGTCTAAGTTTTTCTTTTTCTTTCTTTTGGTAGAGACAGGGTCTCCCTCTGTTGTCCAGGCTAATCTCAAACTCCTGGGCTTTAGCAATCCTTCTGCCTTGGCCTCCCAGGGTGCTAGGATTATAGGGGTGAGCCACTGCTCCTAGCCTTGGGTCAAAATATTTTTTTTGTTGTTTTTTGGAGATGGAGTTTTGCTCTGTCGCCCAGGCTGGAGTACAATGGTGTGATCTCTGCTCACTGCAACCTCAACCTCCCAGGTTCAAGTGATTCTCCTGCTTCAGCCTCCTGAGTAGCTGGGATTACAGGTGTTTGCCACCACACCTGGCTAACTTTTGTATTTTTAGTAGAGATGAGGTCTGGCCATTTGTATGTCTTCTATCTCTTTAGTAGAGATGGGGTCTGGCCATGTGTATGACCATGTTGGCTAGGCTGGTCTCGAACTCCTGACCTCAAGTGGTCTGCCCACCTTGGCCTCCCAAAGTGCTGGGATTATAGGCATGAGCCACTGTGCCTGGCCCATGAGTCTAAATCCTGAGATCAGTGTAGCTTCCTCTTTGTGCCCTTTGTAGCCTGATCCAACATAAGGAGTCAGGCTATGGCAATAGAGAGACTATTTGTTGAGGGCAAGGCCTTGAGGCTAACTTGTTTTGCTCCCTGTTTTATCTCCCAATTGTCTAGATCAGAGCCTGGCACATTCATTGTAGAATGAATGAATGAGTGCATGTGGAGTAATAGGGATGCTACTTGACTTTTTACTCATCATGGCCTACTCTAGTCATCCATTTCTTACTTGACATGACATTACTCGAGACAGATGGAACAAAAATGACTTGTTTTGTTGATGAGCAGTTTTGGTAGTGGTGGTATTGTTATTGACTCTTTGAAAATTAAATTTTAAATGGAAAATTAAACCAAAGTTTTACTGGGGAAGAAACAGATTTTTTTTCTATTTTTATTATAAAAGCTGCTTTTTAAAAGTCTGTGATACTTTTAAAAGTCTATGATACTGAGCACAGTGGTTCATGCCTGTAATCCCAGCACTTTGGAAGGCCAAGGCAGGAAGATAGCTTGAAGGAATTCAAGACCACTCTAGGCCATATAGCGAGACTCTGTCTCTACAAAAAATTTAAAAAGTTAGTTGGTCATGATAGTGTGTACCTGTTGTCCCAGCTATGCATGGGAGGTGGGAGGATTGCTGGAGCCCAGGAGGTCAAGGCTGCAGTGAGCCATGATCACACCACTGCAGTTCAGCCTGGGCAGCAGGGCGAGACCCTGTCTCAAAAAAAAAAAAAAAAAAAAGTCTATAATGCCCATTATACCTATCTTCTTTAGTGTTATACTATGGGAAAATGTGGATCTTCTTTCAGTATCTTGGTTGTGTCTTGATTATGGTAATTTTTAAAACTAAATTTGCAACAGATTATATGTGCATATATTTACCTTTTCAGACTTTTAATCTTGTATATATTAGGAATGCAATTAAGTTTTTATTTTAAAATGATTACGTTGTTTAATTTTATAGGTCCATTCAAAAGCTCGGTGAATTAAATATTGGAATGGATGGCCTTGGTAATGAGGTATCAACACTCAACCAGCAATGTAATGGGAGCAAAGGCAATGGATCTAATAGTTCTTCTGTGACTAGTTTTACTACACCACCCCAAGACTCTAGTCAGAGATTAACACATGATGCTTCAAATATTCATACAAGCACTCCTCGTAATCCTGGGTCAACAAATCACATACCTTTTCTGGAGGAATCACCTTGTGGAAGCCAAATGTAAGTGCTTGACTTTGTGAAACTTGGAAATATTAATTTACTACTAATGAATAGAAGGTTGAACTTCGCTTTAGAGCCTTATAAATAAAAGTTTTGAGAGCTTACTGCCTACCAGTATTTTTTTTCTAATCTGCCTTCATTTGTCTGTGTTCTCTCTTACCAACTTCTAAGTCTCTTTATTGTTTTCATTTTCCTTCTCTTTTTCTTTTTGCTTCCTCATCACCACCAAGGCAATTATATTTTTTATAAGCCATCCTACTCAGAAAACCTACAGTTTTAGAATCTCAATCTCCTTGATTTTCTTTTTTCTTCAGTTGGCATCTTTGAACAAATAATCTTAAAATTCAGACTTTCGGGGCATAGGAAGATGTTTTACAATATGGTGGAATGATTGCAGCTGTGCTGCAGTGTTGACCACTTTGGCAATTACAGCAGTGGAAGACTGTGTATTTACGTTTTCACTACTCAGGGAAAATTTTTATCTTGCTATAATTAGTATACAAGTGTTAATTTATGCAATGGAAATAGTTAAGGAGCATTTTCTTTATTCTTAGCATAAAACACTTTTCAGGGTGGTTCATTAAAAAATGTACAACATGAGATTCCCAGCTTTTGGCTGAGATTAAGTACAAAAATGCATAACTTGCTTTTGGCACTTGGGAATTCACTTACAGGAATTCACTTTATAAATAATTAGTGTCAAAAACCTAGTTTTACTTCAGAGCATACATTTGTTTACTTTTTGCTTCCTTTCTGAATTTTTATTTTTTTAATATTTGCTTTTTTATTACAGTTTTCATAATAGTCATTTTGAGTACTTTCAAAACAAGAACTCAAATTTTAAAATTTAATTTTTGTTTTTGTCCATGGTTTCAAAAGACAAATAGTACTAAGGCTTAAAATAAAACCCATCTTTGTCCGTGGTTTTATTTCTTGTTGGCTGCTATTTTCAACCCATATGGTTTTTCTTTTGATATATATACATACAATTTTTTTTTTTTAAGATGGGATCTCACTGTGTTGCCTAGGCTGGTCTCAAACTCTGTGCTTAAGTGATCCTCCTACCTCCGCTTCCCAAAGTCCTGGGATTACAGGTGTGAGCCACCACACTGAACCTTTTGCTATGTATTTCCACATTTCTGAATAACATACTTCTATTGCTGTTTTTGCTGTCCATTGATTCCCTACCATACTCTTCACGCATAACACCCTCACTTTGTCTACCCCTTATTTTTAGTATATATCAATTTCTGTTTAAATCTGTATCAGGCCAGGTGCGGTGGCTCACGCCTGTAATCCTGGCACTTTGGGAGGCCTAGCTGGATGGATCACGAGGTCAGGAGTTCAAGACCAGCCTGGCCAACGTGATAAAACCCTGTTTCTACTAAAAATACAAAAAAATTAGCCAGGCATGGTGGCGGGTGCCTGTAATCCTAGCTACTTGGGAGGCTGAGACAGCTACTTGGGAGGCTGAGAATTGCTTTGAACCCAGGAGGCAGAGGTTATAGTGAGCCGAGATCATGCCACTGCACTCCAGCCTAGGCGGCAGAGCAAGACTCTGTCTCAAACAAAAAAAAAATCAGTATCAATGTTAACATTGCTATGATCTTGTAAATGTTATTTACAACTGGGTCATGTAGTGCAATATGAATATATTTCTTTTCATATAGTTTCTTGTTTTTCTTGGGGACAGTAATTGCCTCAAGTTGGTGTACATGTGTCTGTACATGATTAGTTTTCTTAATATTTATCACTAAACTGTAAGTGCTTTAACAGAATTATAAAATCATAAAACTTCTCTTATTATTGTAAAAAATATAGAAATTTTTCTATCCCATTTTTTTCCCCTTGGGAGATGTCCCTACAGGATCACTCCTGCTTCACTTTATATTTTCTGTTTTTTGATCACTTTATGTAGGTCTAGATAGAATCCTGGGACTTTCCTCACTGTTCTCCTGGGATTTCCTTTGCCTCATTTCTTTATTTGATTCCCTGTTTTTAGTATCTCACAGTTTCCTAAAAAGGGGTAATTAGAAGTGAAGTTTCTGAGACCTTGCATGTCTAAAAATGTGTTTGCTCTATTTTTCCACCTTTTTTTGTTAGTATTGCTGGGTATAGAATTCTAGGATGAAAATCATTCCTCATTACTTCAAAGGCATTGCTACATGATCTTCCAGTTTTAGTGTTCTGATTAAAAAGTCTGTTGCTGTTTTGATTCCTTATTTTTATTATTTATTATTTTTTTGAGATGGGGTCTCGCTCTGTCGCCCAGGCTGGAGTGCAGTGGTGCAATCTTGGCTCATTGCAACCCCCGTCTTCTGGGTTCAAGTGATTCTTGTGCCTCAGCCACCCTAGTAGCTGAGACTGCAGGCATACACCACCATGCCCAACTAATTTTCGTATTTTTAGTAGAGATGGGGTTTCACCATGTTGGCCAGGCTGATTGATTTCCCATTCTTTGGGTGAGGCTTATTGCTCTTTCTACTCTGAAATTTGTCAGGTTCTTCTCTTCCCTGATATTCTGAAACTTCACGATGATATAGAAAATAGACCTTAGAGTGAGTCTGTTTTTCTTCATTCTCCTGGGTACTTCATGGGCCCTTTTAAGTTGGAAACTTAAGTTCTAGGAAATTAAAAAAATACTATTTAGCAATTTCCCTGCCTCCATTTTCTATGGATTTGGTTTTTTTCTACCATCATATTTTAATTTTCTAAGAGGTCTTTCTTATTCTCTAATTTCTTGTCCTTTTAAAAAAATAGATCTTGCTCTTGTATCCTTAATCCATTATTTCCTTTTATATCTAAGGACTTAAATTATATTTTTGTAGCTTTTGTTCTCTAAATTGCCTCTCTTCTCCCAAGTTCATTTTTCTCTCTCTGTTCAGTTTAGTCTCTACCTTTTATCTAGGAGGTTTTTTTCAGTTATCTAGAAAGTTTTGGCTGGCTGTAAACAGTGAGTCATTAAAACAAAAGCTGGCTGGGTGTGGTGGCTCACACCTGTAATCCCAGCAACCTCGGAGGTTGAAGCGGTAGGATTGCTTGAGCCCAGGAGTTTGAGACCAGCCTGGGCACCACAGGGAGACCCCGTCTCTATTATATTTTATGATACTAAATAAAAAATTTAAAAGCTGATTGGAAGAAAGGGCTACATATGTGGGTAGATCTGTTTGCCTGTTGGCCTCACAAAAAGTGATTAAGTGGAAACATTGTTTTGCTAAGGAACCCTCAACTGTAAGTTTCTGATAGTTTTTTCTCTTGGGCAGGATAATTTTCCTAAAGAGCATTCTCCAGTGTCCTGTCTGGGGTTGGATTTAAGCATAGCAAACAGGATTCTGGAACTTAGCAAGGGAAGCATACTTGACATCTCACTCCAAAATATGTTGACTTTTGACTTAATTTTCTTTCCAGAATGGCTTTTCATCTCCTCCTTACAACTGTCATTGGTGCTGCTGAATCCAGAGCATATTTTAATGAATGTCTCCAGAGAGTAACTTTGGAGTCAGCTTGGATTATTTGCTAAAAAGAAAAATTAGTGTTTGAAAGGGTAAATTAATTTAGTTTCTGTTTTGATACACAGAGTAAACTTTACTTGAATTTCTACTCCCACAGCTCATCAGAACATTCGGTCATTAAGCCACCTCTGGGAGATTCTTCAGGGAGTCTATCGCGGTCAAAAGGGGAAGAGGTAATACTTGGGGGAAGGAAGTTTCATTGTTTTCCTATACACTTGTAAATTTTGGTAAGGAATTCTCAATTCAAAAAACCGTTTTACTCAGACATGGTGTTGCACACTTCCCAGGAGGCTGAGGCAGGAGGATGGCTTGAATCCAGAAGCTGAGATTGTAAAGTACTAGAATTACACCTGTGGATAGCTGCTGCACCATTCCAACCTGGGCAACAGAGTGAGACTTTGTCTCTTAAAAACAAACAAATGAAAAAAAAAAGCAGCGTTTTTTAAAGTAGTTATTACTGCTAATGTTGGTATTTATCTCAGGGCTCAAGGCAGTTGAGCTCTCAGTGGTGTAACTGAAGAGGGAGCCTTGGAAAGCACATATGGACTTTTGGGAATATTCATATTAATGGCCTAGTACTGGCCTTGGGACATGAATTGAGGCTCTGTGTTATTCTCTGAACCCTGTGGTTAATTTCAGATATTACTGGTATCTCCTTTGGGCTTCTCATCAGTATACCTATTTTTTGGCTTTGGAACCAGACATCCTTCCCTAACTAGTATACATTTTTACACTATCTTACTTTTCTTAGTTCAGATTTTAACCTCATAAAGATGTTATTTGAGATGCTTTTAGGGATGAAATAGATAACATAAATTAATAAAATTGACCATTTTTATAAGCACAAAGGAATATTTGTCCCTTGCAAAAGAAATGTGCAAGCCCAGTGTTTCCAGTTCCTTTGACTTAAAAAAAAAAAAAAAAAAAACAGGCTGGGTGTGGTGGCTCACACCTGTAATCCCAGCACTTTGGGAGGCAGAGGCAGCCATATCATCTGAGGTCGAGAGTTTGAGACCAACATGGCCAACATGGCAAAACCCTGTCTCTACTAAAAATACAAAAATTAGCCAGGTGTAGTGGCTCATGCCTGTAATGCCAGTCACTTGGGAGGCCAAGGCATGAAAATTGCTTAAACTCGGAAGGCGGAGGTTACCATTGCACTCCAGCCTAGGTGACAGAGCAAGACTCTGTCTCCAAAAAAAAAAAAAAAAACTAGTAGAGACATGGTTTCACTGCATTGCCCAGGCTGGTCTTGAATTCCTAGGCTCAAGCACTCCTCCCACCTCAACCTTCCAAAATGCCAGGATTACAGGTGTGAGCCATTGCACTCGACCTGATTTTCAAGAAGCTAGAAATCTAGATTTTTATGCGTAAGTTTGAAATGTCCTATTTTTTTAAAATGACAATAAATTAAAAAATTTTTAAGGCCAGATGCGGTGGCTCATGCCTATAATCCCAGCACTTTGGGAGGCTGAGGTGGGTGGATCATCTGAGGTTAGGAGTTCGAGACCAGCCTGGCCAATATGGCGAAACCCCATCTCTACTAAAAATGCAAAAAATTAGCCAAGTGTGGTGGCAGGTGCCTGTAATCCCAGCTACTCAGGAGGCTGAGGCAAGAGAATGCTTGAATGCGGGAGGCAGGGGTTGTGGTGAGCCAAGTTTGTGCCATTGCATTCCAGCCTGGGCAACAAGAGCAAAACTCTATCTCAAAAAAAAAAAAAAAGAAAAAAAAAATTAAAAAATACAGAGGACAGCAAATAAAATTAGTTTGTGTGGCTTCTGCTATAAAGCAATCTTTCATAATTATGGATGTGCTATAGGCCATTTAGTCAATTAGTCGTTTTTTTTGTTGTTGTTTTTTTGTTTGTTTGTTTTTGAGATGGAGTTTCATTCTTGTTGCCCAGGCTGGAGTGCAATGGTGAGATCTTGGCTCACCACAACCTCCGCTTCCTGGGTTCAAGCAGTTTTCCTGCCTTAGCCTTCTGAGTAGCTGGGATTACAGGCGAGTGTCACCATGCCTGGCTAATTTTGTATTTTTAGTAGAGATGGGATTTCTCCATGTTTCTGTTGGTCAGGCTGGTCTCAAACTCCTAACCTCAAGTGATCCACCCACCTTGGCCTCCCAGAACGCTGGGATTACAGATGTGAGCCTCCGCAACTGGCCGTATTTTTCCTTTTATCTACCCCATGCTATTATATAATTTTGCAAACAGTCACATTCCCTGTGTGTGTATTAATGGAAAATGTAACATTTCTAATCAAATTCATATGAATAATATCAGAATTCAGTTCATTTACATAAGACATACATAATGTAACACATCAGGTTTTCCCCCTACTCCTGCAAGGAGAATGTATTGCATGAATAAAGGCTTAGGTAGAGAGAGGCATAGTCTTTTCATTGGTGTAGTCATTATGGGTTCTAGACCTCTCAGAATACATCAGAGCTGAAGTGATTTTTCTTTGCGTGTGTACGTGACATTCATACTTCCCAAAGACAGGATTTGGTTGAGTCTGTTGCCCATACCGAGTGTAGAGGTTCCTGTACCATGTCCAGTCAGTCCTGGTCAGGGTAACAGAGTGGTTTCAAATGACATCAGTAGCAGGAGTCACCAAAGCTTTTATACGGAACTGCTTCAGCTTCTCTCTTCAGAAGAGAACTCTGGATGGACAAGTTGACAGTTTAAAGTAAAAATGAGGCCAGATGTGGTGGCTTATACCTATAATCTCAGCACTTTGGTTGGCTGAGGTGAGCGAATCACTTGAGTTCAGGGGTTCAAGACGAGTCTGGCCAACATGGTGAAACTCCATCTCTACTAAAAATACAAAAATTAGCCGGGTGCAGTTGCTCATGCCTGTAATCCCAGCTACTTGGGAGGCTGAAGCAGGAGAATCACTTGAACCTGGGAGGTAGAGGTTGCAGTGAGCCAAGATTGTGCCACTGCACTCCAGCCTGGGCAATAGAGGGAGACTCTGTCTCAAAAAAAAAAAAAAAAGCAAAAATGAAACACGCAAGTATTTCTATTAAAATTATTTTTACAGTTTTAACGGGAGGTTTGTTTATTTATGTATTTAATTTGAGACAGAATCTTGCTTGGTCACCTAGGCTGGAGTGCAGTGGTGCAATCTCAGCTCACTGCAGCCTTGACCTCCCAGGCTTAAGTGATCCTCCCACCTCAGCCCCCTGAGTAACTGTGACTTACAGGCATGCGTCACCACACCTGGCTAATTTTTGTATTTATTTATTTATTTTTTTGGTAGAAATGGGTTTTTGTCATGTTGCCCAGGCTGTTAAAGGGATATTTTATAACTTCAGCTTGAAATACTGAAATAATCATTGCTAGAGATAATGGTAAACATTTTTTCTTTTTCTTTTTTGAGACGGAGTCTTGTTCTGTCACCAAGCTGGAGTGCACTGGCGTGATCTCGGCTCACTGCAACCTCCACCTCCCAGGGTCAAGTAATTCTTGTGGCTCATCCTCCTGAGTAGCTGGGACTACAGGCATATGCCACCATGCCCAGCTAATTTTTGTATTTTAGTAGATAACAGGGTTTCACCACGTTGGCCAGGATGGTCTCGATCTCTTGACCTCCTGATCCGCCCGCCTCAGCCTCCCAAAGTGCCGGGATTACAGGCATGAGCCACTGCGCCTGGCCAACATTTTTTCTTAAGGGGATTAAATAATAATTCTTTATACTTCCTTCGTTTAGAAACACAAATGGTACTTTATTATTTTTGTTAGAACTTCTAGTGGGCTATTTTTTTATTTGATAGTTAAAGAGAACTTAATTTATGAATGCATATTTATTCTTTCCTTCCTTCTCGCCCTGCCCCTCCCCTCCCATCCCCCTTCCCAACAGGGTCTCACAGTTGCCCAGGCTTACTACAGCCTTGACCTCCCAGACTCAGTTGATCCTCCCACCTCAGCCTCCTGAGTAGCTGAGACTTCAGGTGCACACCACCACACCTGGCTAATTTTTCTGTTTTTTGTTTTTCCATTTTTATAAAAATGGGGTTTCGCCATGTTGCACAGTCTGGTTTCAAACTCCTGAGCTCAAGTGATCTGCCCACCTCGGCATCACAAAGTGCTGGGATTACAAGCATGAGCCACCATGCCTGGCCCATATTTATGCTTATATTTTGTCTTAGTTATTGAAGAAAAACTCATTTATGAACTGAGCTTAGCTTAGCAATGAGTAATGAAAAACAGAAAAAGTAGGGAATTTGAATTTGCTACTTAAAATAATATATGGAGACTGCTGTCAGGAAAACTTAATGTAATCATGTGTATTTTAAAAAATTGGCTGGAGCCAGGTGCGCTGGCTCATGCCCGTAATCCCAGCACTTTGGGAGGCCAAGGCGAGTGGATCACTTCAGTTCAGGAGTTTGAGACCAGCCTCACCAAAACAGTGAAACCCTGTGATTACTAAAAATACAAAAATTAGTCAAGTGTGATGGCAGACACTGTAATCCTAGTTACTCAGGAGGCTGAGGCAGGAGAATGGCTTGAACCTGGGAGGTGGAGGTTGCAGTGAGCCAAGATTGAGCCACTGCACTCCAGCCTGGGCAAAAGAGTAAGACTCCATGTCAAACAAACAAACAAAATTGGCTGGGTGTGGTGGCTCACACCTGTCATCTCAGCACTTTGGGAGGCTGTGGTGGACTAATTGCTTGAGCCCAGAAGTTCAAGACCAACCTGGGCAACATGGTGAAAACCTGGGCAACATCTCTATTTTTTCTAATGAAAAAATTAAAAATTTTTAAATGAAAACAATAATACTGTATTTTAAGAGTCATCTAAAGAATACAGACATGGCCCATGGACAGGAATGTGAATATGAACATAGTAAAATGGAATTTCCAAATTCTATACAGTGGAAGATAGAGAAACACCATTAGAAACTTCCAGGAGAAGCTGGCTGCAGGAGGGCTAAGGGATCTATGGGGCTGTAAAGAAGCTTGGAGACAAATGGATGACTTTGCAAACAATGTGTCCTCTGATGTTGTGTTATTAAAAGGACACAAATAAAGATTTGCTGCATTTGTGGTAGCTGTAGGAGCTGAATATTACCTGGTGTCCCAGAATAAAGATAAGAAGCATCACCGAAGATAATACCTGGAAATATCTTAGCTGTTTCTTAACTCTCCAAAATAAGATTTCTTCACTGTAGCCTACTCATCTGTGTGTTTGCCTCTTAAAGAATATTAGTAAGATTTAATAAAGTAAGAAAAACAGAGAAAATAACATGATTATCAGTGATAAACCTAACATGATCCAATAAAAATAATACAGTTCAAATGAATTTAAAGTGGGAGAAAGATGAATTCTTTCAAATTCATTTTTTAATAAGATGACTAATATTCATTTCTTTCCATAGGATGACAAATCAAAAAAGCAGTTTGTTTGTATTAATATCCTAGAAGACACACAAGCTGTTAGAGCAGTGGCTTTTCATCCGGCTGGCGGTTTATATGCTGTTGGTTCAAATTCAAAAACTCTGAGAGTATGTGCCTATCCAGATGTAATTGATCCAAGGTAAGGAACAGTGATTTGTGCTGCCATTCTTACCTTAATTTTTAATTTAGCCACATAGGTTCCTTTTCCAGAATTGCCATTCAGTGGTGTTTCAAATCTTTCTTTTTGATTAAACTTTATTTTCTGCTGTAAAACAACTTATTTTCGGTGCTTAGGAAATGTATTTAAGTCATTGATTAACTTTATAATTTTTTTCTAAAATGTTTTTAAGTACAACATTGCTCATTTATTGCTTTAGAATTCTTTATTTTCATGGCTTTTTTATTTTGTTTTTTATCTGAAAAGTATATAGTAGTTCCCCTTTATTTGCAAGGGATACATTTTAAGAACCCCAGTGGATGCCTGAAACCTTGGCTGGAACTGAATTCTATTTGCGCTGTTTTTTTTTTTTTCTATTCATACACACCTATTTATAAATTAGGTATGTAATTTACACACAACTCTTACTCTTTTACAACTCTTAAGACTTTTTAATTGTAACCCTAGTTTGAGAAACAAGTGGTGAGATTTTTCATTTATTTGAATTTTTTGCTATCTCTATGTCTGAAGTCAATAATTTTGGCTCTTGGACTGTGATAGCATTTAAAGATTGGGAAAGGGTATTTAATAAGGCCCATGTTAGATGATTGATAGTATTATAATTTACTGGTGCTTATTTCATTATTTAAGTAGAAATACTTAAGAAAGAATGGCAAAATTCTCTGTAAGGGAGTGGAACATGGAACTTTTGGTTTAGTGGGGAAGATGAATATAATGCAAATGAACACAAATAAACATTTTGGTAGGTGTTATGAAGAAAGATTACAAGGTGCTGTGAGAGAATAAAATGGGGATGGGGTAGGGTGCAGACTGGCAAGTCAGAGAAAGACTTCTTTGATCTTTGGAGATCTAAGGATGAGTAGAACCTAGCTATGTAAAGAGAAGGGAGAAGAGAGTAATATAGAGGGAACATGATGTGAGAAAGAGCTTGGCTTTTTTCAGGAACTGAAATAAATTCAGATTGGTTGGAAAATTGTGAGCTGAAGTTGGATAAGGCCACAGACATAGGCATGAACTAAATTAGGCAGAGCTTTCTGACCATTTTAGATTTCATGCTGAGTGCAGTGGGACACCACTGAAAGTAGCAAATCAAATGTAATTGTATTTTGAAATGATCACTCTGCTGTGATTGGATAGCAATAAGAGGAGACAATGGGAGGAAGGGAGGAAGCTGTTTGTAGTTGATGGCTAGTGTGATGGCAGTAGAGGTGGAGCAAAGTGGGTGAATTTGAGAGGTACAATCCATTTAAAGAAGGAGTCAGTGGATTTGGTGATGAATTGGTTGTGCAGCTGAAAAGAAACTCTCTTTATCTGGTTTGTTCTCTAGATCAGTTTTTTTGTTTTGTTTTTTTTTTTTTTGAGACGGATCCTCACTCTATCACCAGCCTCGAGTGCAGTGGCTTGACCTTGGTTCACTGCAACCTCCGCCTCCTGGGTTCAAGCAATTCTCCTGCCTCACCCTCCTGAGTAGCTGGGACTACAGGCGCGCACCACCATGCCCAGCTAATTTTTGTATTTTTAGTAGAGACAGAGTTTCACCATGTTGGCCAGGTTGGTCTCGATTTCTTGACCTCGGGAGCCACCACTCCCGACCTCGATCAGTATTAAACACTTTTTAGACGTTAGAGATTTGTTGGTCTTATTTGTTTTTTTTAAATTTCTTAATTATGAACATTTTCAAAGACTCAAAAGTAGAGAGACTAGTATGCTGAAATGTAATAGTTGTCAAGATTTTTGTCACATTTGCTTCATTCATCTTTTTTTTTTGTTTGCTAAAACATTTAAAATAAATCTCAGATATCACGTCATTTAACCCTTTCATCCTTCAGGATGAATCTCCAGAAACATGTACATTTTCTACATAGACTTGATTCTATCATTATACCTAATTTAGAAATCTTTAGTTTCATATTATCATAGTATCTGTGTATCATAGTATCTGTGTTTCAAAGTGTAGATAAAATACTATTCCCATTCTAAACCATTGTTTGTCATTAAAGGGCAAACTCTTGAGGAGCTTGGCATTTAGAACCCTCCACAGCTGCAAGCTTCCAGCGCGTCACCCACCTCATCCCTCCTGCTCATTCTACTGAATACCTTGTGCTTTTCACCTCTAGCCCCACAGACTCTTTCCCTTGCTGCATGCTCAGCCAGTACTTCCCCTACAATATTTTATTATCACTAAAGTGGTTCTCCTGCCTTTTTCTTTTTCTATTCACTTTATCCTTTAAGGCCTAGTGCTTTGTAATGGACTGTGTAACAACTTACACTTGCCTTACTGTATATGGGTAGTCATGACAATATCTACCTGCACCAGATTTTAAATTCTGGGCAGAACTCTTGTGCATTGCTCATATTATATATTTATTACATATTTATTACTTTTTTTAAATTTAGAAGTATTGTTAGCTTTTTAAATTTTCTTTTTTGTTTCTAAGCTTAAAATCCGTAAAAAAATATGAGAAATGGAGATTTTTCTTTTTAAAGTCACATCCTGTTCCCTATATCACCGGAAATGAGAGTTAGTTTAGTATGATTTGATTTATAATTTTACTTCTTGGGTTTTAAGTATGCTTCTAATTTTATTTCTTTTCTGATTCTGAAAACTGTTAATAACCTGTTGTCTGATATGCTTTTTGCTCCTTCCTTCAAGAACAACTATAATATTGAACCTCATAATAACTGATTGCAGCAAGCAAGAAATTGAAATATCTTTCTGTAATTTTTCTTTTCAGTGCACATGATACTCCTAAGCAGCCAGTGGTACGTTTTAAAAGGAATAAACATCATAAAGGATCCATTTACTGTGTGGCCTGGAGTCCTTGCGGGCAGTTACTAGCAACAGGATCAAATGACAAATACGTCAAAGTGCTGCCCTTCAATGCAGAGACTTGTAACGCAACAGGTAGGGCCCAAGTATGTAAGCAGTAGCTAGCTTACCAGTGTATACATTATGGTTTCTCCATGTTGTATTTCTGTATTGTCTTTAATGAAATCCAAGAATATAATCTTAAAGAAGAATTTTTAAATATTGTAATTGTTTAGTTACATTCATAAGATTATTCTTTCTTAGTAAATTCTTACAGGTGTCCAGGTGGTGGTTGAGTTTTAGAAAATTATAATTAGAAAAATAACCTTTAAATAACTACCAGGTGTTTTCTAGAGATCACCTGTCTTTTCTTTCTTTTTCTTTGAGATAAGAGACAAGATTACTCTATGGTAATAACTATTTTGATAAAATTATTTGCCGAGTAAAGTGAAATTGCTTATAATATCAATCTCTAAATGAAAATACAAACCGTATTTCTAAATCATTACTCTTAACCCATTTTGAGGTAGTTTAGCAGTCTCAAGTTATCACAGTAAGTTGAGCAGCATTTTTTTTTTTTAATTCTTATTACTGTTTCAGGACCAGATCTGGAATTTAGTATGCATGATGGAACAATTAGAGACTTGGCATTTATGGAAGGCCCGGAAAGCGGAGGAGCTATTTTAATAAGTGCCGGAGCAGGGGATTGTAACATTTATACAACAGATTGTCAGAGAGGACAGGGCCTCCATGCTTTGAGTGGACATACTGGTAAGTAATATCAGTTTCAAGTGCTGCTTTTCTTTTTGTTCAATGTATGCTTTTTTTCCTCTCTGCATTTTCTTTTCTAAGAGACAGGGTCTTGTTCTTATTGCCCAGATGGAGTGCAGTGGTGCAATCACAGCCTGCAGCCTTGACCTCCTGAGCTCAAGTGATCTTCCCACCCAGCTTCCTGAGTAGCTGGGACTATAGGCGCATGCTACCATGCCTGGGTCATTTAAAAAAATTTTTGTAGTTATGGAGTCTCACTGTGTTGCCCAGGCTGGTCTTGAACTCCTGGGCTCAAGCAGTCATCCCTTCTCAGCCTCCCAAAGTGTTGGGATTACAGGCGCAAGCCACCATGCCTGGCGCAGTATGGTTTTGATGTGCATTTTACTGAATTTTAAATTGTTAATCTATTTGATAAATATGAAAAATCTCTATCACATAGTATATTTGATTAACCAGACCATCACTTGCCCTGTAAATAAAGAGTACTTAGCTTTTTTCTTTCTTCTTTTCCTTTTTTTTTTTAGAGACAGGGTCTTGTGCCGTTGCCCAGGCTGGAATACAGTGGCAGGATCATAGCTCACTGCAGCCTCTAACTCCTGGGCTCCAGCAGTCCTCCTGCCTCAGCCTCCTGAGTAGCTAAGATTATAGGCATGAGCCACCATGCCCACTCTAGAGTGCTCAGCTTTGAATACGTTATGGAAAGATACTCTCCTACATTAAATATGATCTTTTATAGGGCATATTTTAGCACTTTATACCTGGAGTGGCTGGATGATTGCATCTGGTTCCCAAGATAAGACTGTTAGATTTTGGGATCTTCGAGTACCGAGTTGTGTTCGTGTTGTTGGCACAACATTTCATGGAACCGGTAGGTTTTTCTTTAATTTAAATGAATTTATGTGAGAAAAAAACTTTGTAAATTGCACTAGCCTGCTTCCTCTCCCCTGCAATAGAAAAAATAGTAAAAATTATGAAATACTTGATATTTTATTAGTTCTTTCAGAATACTTTCATTTGTTACCTTATTTGTAAAAATAATATTCAGCTTAGGAAACCAAGGCCCAGGGAGATTAAATATAAGGTCCCAGATTGTCTGTTAGCAAGGCCATTTTAGAACTCAGACCTTTTGAAACATTTGTTAAAATGCATGCACATGGCAAAAAGTGAAGTTGAACAAAAGAGGGTACTATTTTCTTTCCATTCCATTTCTTGGTCTCTTTTTCACTAGAGGATCAGTTTCTTATTTATTCTTCCAGAAATACTCTATAAATATATAACCAGAAAGTTTATGTATATCCTAATGTCCCTTCTCCTGTAAACACATATGCATTCATACATACACACAAATGGTAGCATACAGTACAAATACTTCTTTCTAAACTTAACAGTATGTCTTGGATTGTTCCATGTACTGTTCTTTGCATTGTACCACATTTTAAGCACGGTATCTAAGAGTGACGCAGTATTCTGCCATTATTCTTATTTTAAAATACCTTTTCTACCTTTGTTTTTGTTGTTGTTGTTGTTGTTGTTTGTTTCCCTCTGTTGCCCATGCTGGGGTGCAGTGGCACAATCTCGGCTCACTGCAACTTCCGCCTCCCAGGTTTAAGTGGTTCTCCTGCTTCAGCCTCCTAAGTAGCTGGGATTACAGGCATGTGCCACCATAGCCAGCTAATTTTTGTATTTTTAGTAGAGATAGGGTTTCACCATATTGGCCAGGCTGGTCTCAAACTGCTGACCTCAGGTGATCCAGCCGCCTTGGCCTCCCAAAGCGCTGAGATTACAGGTGTGAGCCACCTCGCCTGGTCCTTTGTAGCTTTTAAAAGCAGAATTAGCCAGGCGTGGTGGCTCACGCCTGTAATCCCAAGCACTTTGGGAGGCCGAGGTGGGTGGATCACGAGGTCAGAGTTCAAGACCAGCCTGGCCAAGATGGTGAAACCCTGTCTCTACTAAAAACATTAGCCAGGCCTGGTGGTGGGTGCCTGTGAGCCGAGATCCTGCCACTGCATTCCAGCCTGGGTGAAACAGCAAGACCCCACATAAAAAAAAAAAAAAAAAGGCAGAATTAGAAGAGAATTCTGTGGTACTGTTCCAAGTGAAAAGGTCTGCCTTATATTCTAAATTTTTTTTTAATGCCTTGCTTATTTTTTTGAGTTCATGGATCTTTTTCTGCACTTTGATTCAAACCAGATATGATGTATTACAGCATATTTGAGTCTATGATCATTGATTTGTTAAAGTTTAGTTTGTATCATTTTCAAAATTAATGTATAACATAGTTTAGAGCAGCAGTCCCCAACCTTTTTTGCACCCACCAGCGATCAGTTTCATGGAAAACAATTTGTCCATGGGTGGGCAGGAGGGGTAAGGATGGTTTAGGGATGAAACTGTTCCACCTCAGATTATCAGGCATTAGATTCTCATAAGGAGCACACAACCTAGATGCTTTGCATCTGCAGTTCACAATAGGGTTCCTGCTCCTATGAGCTTCCAGTGCCACCGCTGATCTGAGAGGAGGTGGAGCTCAAGTGGTAATGCTCACTCACTTGTCAGTTACCTCCTGGTGTGTGGCCTAGTTCCTAACAGGCCACAGACTGCTATCAGTCAGTGGCCTGGGGATTCAGGACCCCTGGTTTAGGTAATCAATTCAATAAGGCTTTTTAAGGAAAACGGCATTGCCCTGGTTAAAATAATGTAAACAGTGACTACTGATCTAACCAAAACTGATAATAACAATATTGAAAAGATGTGGAGAAAGGAATAATTTGTTTGTGAATAAGAGAAATATTCATATTTATTTATTTTCTTATGTTTAGGATTATTTATTGATTTCCTGCCATAGAAAATGAAGATTTAACTTTCTCATGTGCCTTTCCAACTCCCACCATCCCACATTCACATCTGTTTTCTCTCTGCATCTTTTTTGTTTGTTTGTTTTTCTGAGACAGAGTCTTGCTCTGTCGCCCAGGCTGGAATGCAGTGTTGCAATCATGACTCACTGCAATTTTGACTTCGAGGCTCAAGCCATCCTCCCACCTTAGCTTCCCGAGTAGCTGGGACCACAGGCATGCACCACCATGCCCAGCCCCTCCACATCTTTTTGATATATCAATTTTGGCTAGTTCATTTAGTCATTGTTTATATGATTTTAAACAGGGAAGTGCCATTCATAGCTTATTTTTTCTTGTGCATATTTTCCTTGGGGTTAATAATCGTATTTTTTATTTGTGTAGTTTCTATATATTTACCACTAATTTATTTTTGCACTCTAGCAGTCTACATTATTTTCAGCCCCTTTTTCTCCATTTCAGAGACTTCTAGTTTTTGGTTGTCTCTTCTCTCTGATAATATTAATGTCTTCCTCTTACTGTATCTCTCCTCTGCTTCCCTACCGTGCACATACAAACATTTTATAGGATTGGCAATGCCCAAAGTTCATCTCTTGACCTCCTTATCCCCATCCCAGCTCTTACCCTCCATTTTTGCTTCCTTTTTTACTCAGGTATCTTAAAAGTCTTGCCTGTGTATACTGTTGGCCATTTCCTGAAGATCACCAACAAACTTCCTGTTGTCAGATCACTTTTATATCCTCATTTTGCTTCAGCTCTCAGTCTCATGCCACACAGTTGACTTCTTCCACTTTTCTTTTGGGCTTTCTGTTACTCTCTTAGCTTTCTGGATAATTATCCCTTTACTGGCTCTTTATCTTTGCTCAGCCTCTAAATTCCGGCATTCCCTAGGGCTCAGGACTTTAGTCTCCTTTCTTTCTCTAGATGATTACATCCATTCTCTTCCGGCTTTAAGTGTAACTCATATGCTGAAAGACCTTAAATTTTATCTCTAGCTGAAACCTATTCTGTGTGCCAGGCTCATAAAATTCTTTTTTTTTTTTTTTTTAATTAAAGAAAAGGATGGACTTTATATTTACAGGACACTGTGAGATACAGAAATTAAAACCCACTTAGAGGACAAGCTCCATACAGTATTACAGTTGGAACTGTTCAAGTATAGTTTCAGTGTAAAAAGTGCTACAATAACAAGGCACATTTACAAAGAGTTCTTTTTTTTTTTGAGAGGGAATCTCACCCTTGTTGCCCAGGCTGGTGGAGTGGTGCAGTGGCACAGTCTCTGCTCACTGCAACTTCCATCTCCCAGATTCAAGCGATTCTCCTGCCTCACCCTCCCAAGTAGCTGGGATTACAGGCATGTGCCACCACACCCAGCTTATTTTTGTTTTTGTTTTTGTTTTTGAGAGAGACTCTTACTTTGTCGCCCTAGCTGGAGTGCAGTGGTGCAGTCTCGAGCAACCTCCGCCTCTTGGGTTCTAGCGATTTTCATGCCTCAGCCAGGCACCACCACGCCCAGCTAACTTTTGTATTTTTATTGGAGGTGAGGCTTCACCATGTTAGCCAGGCTGGTCTCAAACTTCTGACCTCAAGTGATCCGGCTGCCTTGGCCTTTCAAAGTGCTGGGATTACAGGTGTGAGCCACTGTGCCCGGCTGACTTTTAAAGTGCACACTTGTTATCATGACTTACAAGACTCTGCTTGATTTGGAATTTGTACCCTTCTAGTCTCATCTCAGATCACTTTTTTCTTTCCAGTTCCTGGAACATGCCAAGCTCCTCCCATGTCCAGTGAAGCCATATGCTATTTCCTTAGTTTGAAATGCTCCTCTTCTTGTCTTCTCACGGTTAGGTCCTTCTTGTCTTTAGGTCTTAGCTTCAATATTACCTGGCCAGAGAGGCCTTCTTTGACTTACCTAATTGGGACCTCACCATTATTTTCTATAAGTGAACTCTTGTCACTATTTAAAATTATGTACTTGTTTACTCTTAGTTTTATTTATTTTTTTGCTTACCTCCTCCAATAGATTTATTGCTTACCTCTTCCAATAGAGTTTCATCAAGGCACCAATCATACCTGTTTTACTTTCAGAAGAGGTTAGCACCTGCCGTAGTGCCTGGCCTAAGGGAGTAGTGATTTAATAACTTTGTTGAGTAAATGAATGAAGATTTTTGTCGACACTATAAACTTTGTTATGTGTAAAACTAAACTCTTTTTATTTCTCCTCTAAATCAGTTATTCTTCCCACCTTCCCTACTGTTTTGTTTTTGTTTTTGCATCTTCCTTAGTTTTGATAATGGTTCTCTCATTTCCTCATGCAACTACATTTGAAATCTGGGACTCATTTTTGCTTTATTTTGATTAACTGCCCCATGTAGGCAATTAATTTCCAAGACTGTTGACTGTTTATTCAGTTTTTGTTCCTGAAATCTGTCTTGTCTTCCAGTGGCCTCTTTTGTTCTACAGTCTTTTTGCTTTAATTTGATACACATTTTCACTTTTACTCAAAGTACTGCTCAGATCATATAATTCTGTTACTTAGAAACCTACAATGATGCTTCACTTTCTACAGAGATAAATTCAAAACTTTGCAGTTTGAGATTTAGGCACTTGATGGTCTGGCCCTAACCTACCTTTTGCATTTCAGTTTCAAGCTGCCTTTCATGTTAACTTTTGTTAAAAGTTAAACTTTTAACTCCAGCAAACTGATCTACCTTCCTTTAAGCTGTTTTATATTTTTCCTCTAAACTTTTTCTCATGTAATTCTTCCGGACTGTAATAGCCCTCTTCTCTTCTAATATTTCAAGGAAAGATTATTCTTTATTACATATAAATGTATATGTTTGCATGTGTATACATACATACACTTATACGGTTTATTGTTTTTCAATATCTAGCTTACGTCCCATTTTTTGTGACATCTTCCTAGACCACTTTCGTCTAGAGCAGTGTTACTCAAACTTCTTTTTTCTTTTTATTTATTTTTTTGAGACAGGGTTTCACTCTGTCTCAAAAATATTTATTTTTTTTTGAGACCGAGTCTTGCTCTGTTGCTTAGGCTGGAGTGCAGTGGCATGATCTTGGCTCACTGCAGCCTCCACCTCCCAAGTTCAAGCAATTCTGCTGCCTCAGCCTCCCCAGTAGCTGGGATTACAGGCATGCGCCACCACGCCCAGCTGATTTTTATATTTTTAGTAGAGACAGGGTTTCACCCTGTTGACCAGGGTGGTCTTGAACTCCTGACCTTGTCATCCGCCTGCCCTGACCTCCCAAAGTACTGGGATTACAGGCATGAGCCACTGCGCCCTGCCTGTTTATTTATTGTATTTCTGGGAGACGTGGATTCAAGTTGCCCTGAATATATGCCCCCAAGAGCTTATTTTCTGTTAACAGTTCCCATTGGTAGTAATCATGTGTTGCTTTAGTACATTTCCTATACCGTTGTCCTAAAATATATTTTGTTACCGAATTTCTTACCTCTTTATCTAGACTGTCAGCTGGGTATGGGAACATTTCTAAATACTTACTCAGCAGTGAGAACACTGGATTGGGAAAAGTGGTTTCTGTAGCATGGCTCATCTGTTGCACTATAGGTAATGCTGTTCTACAGAGTTCTCTCAAATGACAAAAAATGGACTTTCTTGTTTCTTACAAAATATTGTTTAGGCCTTGCCCCTTAAAAGGACACACATATTTATTGGTTAACTGTTAATTTGGATTTTTTTTCATAGCTGAACAGTATTGATAAACTACATTAAATCATTAGTATATGGTTCAGTGAACATAGCTGTGTTTTCATTTGGGTATATTGATTTTCTATATTTAAACTTTCATTCCTACCACTACAGGCAGTGCAGTGGCATCTGTAGCTGTCGATCCCAGTGGTCGTCTCTTAGCCACAGGTCAAGAAGATTCTAGCTGCATGTTGTATGACATAAGAGGAGGAAGGATGGTACAAAGTTATCACCCTCATTCCAGTGATGTTCGCTCTGTTCGATTCTCTCCTGGAGCTCACTACTTGCTAACAGGCTCTTACGATATGAAAATAAAGGTGACAGACCTACAAGGTGATTGAGATTAACTTCTCCATTTTTAGTCTTTCCTGTTCTAGTTGGGACCTTTGTTTTTTTTGTTATGTGATATGGTTGATTATATAATATTTTCAATTATTTTATAGTATTTATTGAGCAGATTACTGAGACTGTATTAAGATAGAGCAAATTATTAAATAAGCAGTGAACAGTCTTATTGTTAGGTTTTGTTTTTCTTTTTATAGAGGCAGAGTCTCACTGTGTTGCTCAGGCTGGTCTCAAAATCCTGGGCTCAAGTGATTGACCCACCTTCGCCTCCCAAAGTGCTGGGATTACAGGTATGAGCCACCACGCCCGAGCTATTTTTGTTTTTGAAACAGAGTCTTGCTCTGTCACCCAGGCTGGAGTGCAGTGGTACAATCTTAGCTCACTGTGGCCTTTACCTCCCCTGCTCCAGTGATCCTCCAGCCTCAGCCCTGCAAGTAGCTAGGACTACAGGTACATGCCACCACACCTGGCTAATTTTTGTGTCTTTTGTAGAGACAAAGTTTTGCCATGTTGCCCAGGCTGGTCTCGAACTTCTGAGCTCAAGCGATCTGCCCACATTGGCCTCCCAGAGTGCTGGATTACAGGCATGAGCCACCACACCCAGACTTATTGTTAGTTTTTTATTATTTTTTTTTTTTGAGGCAAGTCTCTTTCACCCAGGCTGGAGTGCAGTGGCACAATCACAGCTCACTACACCCTTGACCTCCTGAGTTCTAGTGATCCTACTGCCTCACCCTCTGAGTAGCTGGAACTACATCTGTGCACCACCATGGCTGGCAAATTTTTAAAATTTTTTTGTAAAGGTGGGATCTTGCCATGTTGCCAAGGCTGGCTGGTCTTGAACTCCAGGCCTCAAGTGATCCTCTCACCTCTGCTTAAGATATTTTTTTAAATCAACATTTATTATAGTGACCCATTCTAAAATAAGTGATGGATTTATGTACTCTTATTAGCCTCTACATTTAAAAAATCATTAGCCTACAATCATTGTAATTAGGTCTTAGTATCTAGTTTTATTTTTAAACATTCATCAAACAAATATTTATTGTGTATCAACTAGGGATAGACAGATGAATAAGGCAGTTAATTCCCTCCTTGATAGAGCTTATATTTTAGAGATAAAAAGTAATCCAGTATACAATGTAATTTTAGTTATTAGTGCCGTCTAAAAAATTAGCATGGTAGGGAGATAGTGACTGGGCTGAATAGGGGAAGGCTATTTTATTTATGCATTTTGAGACAGAGTCTCGTTCTGTCGCCCAGGCTGGCGTGCAGTGGCACCTCTTTGTTCACTGCAGGGGGAAGGCTATTTTAGGTAGGATAACAGAGTAGGTCTCTCCAAGGAAATGCCATTTGCACAGGACCAGAATGATAAGGAGGAACAAGCCAGGCCAGGACCCTAGGAGAAGAGCGTAGTAAGTATAAGGATGCTGAAGTAGGAACCAACTTAGCACGTTCATGACACTGCAAGAAGCCAGTGTGGCCGGAACTTAGTGAACTAAGAGAGAGAGACACCAAAGAATAAATGAGGCAGGGTTTTATAGACTTTTTTTTTAAGGGCTTTATTTTTAATAGCACTTACAGGTTAACAGCAAAATTGAGAGAAAGATACAGAGATTTCCCATATACTTCGGAATCACGCATGCATAGCCTGCTACCCCCATTGTCAGCATCCCCCTCCATGCTGGTACATTTATTATAGTTGGTGGGCTGTAAACATTTTAAAAAGCATAACGTGAAGCATTTGGAAGATTTTAAAAAGGAGTGTTAGGAGCTGAATTATATTTTTAGAGAATTTGGAGTTCTGTAGGGAGAGCAGATTGTAAGCGGGCAAGAGTAGAAATATAAATGCCAGTAAGGAGGCTGTTGGAATAGTTCAGGTGAGATGATGGTGGCTCAGACTATGGTGGTGGAGGTGAAGGTAGTAAGAAGTGATTGATTTGAGATATATTTTGTTGGGAGTAGATTTGAGGAGTAAGGGGAAAAGGGATCAGTGATGATTCCTAGGTTTTTGTCATGAGCAACCAGATGGTGCCCTTGAGATAAGGGAGACAGGTGAGGGGAGGAACAGGTTTAGGCAAAAAAACCAAGAGTTTGGGTTTAGACAAGTTAAATTACGATGACTATCAGGCAGTGAAGTGAGATGTTGAATGATTATTTGGATACTAGTCTAGAGCTTAGGTGAGAAGTCAAGATTGGAGATAAAATATGTATGAACTGTAAATACATAAATGACCATGTTGCTAGATGAAATTCTGTAGGAAGTTAGGTTCAGAGAGAACAGAAGAAATCTGAGGGTTGACTCCTGGTATTCACCAAGCTTTAAGTCAAGAAGAGAAGGGAAACTAGCAAAAGATAGAACGGCACTGAAATGAGGGAGAAACCAAGTTGAGAGAATTTCGAAGAGAGGCAGCTTGTCAAATGTTACTGCATGGGTATGTGTTACCAAATCCTAATGACATAATTGGGTAGTTAGTAATTTATCCATGTATAAACCTTTCAATGTATTAATGTAGTTTAGGATTTTTTATACTGTAATGTCTTAAAGTAACAGGAAGTCTATAAAATCTATACATATACTTATTTTGCATTGTAAATCAACATCTCTTTTCTTTTTTAATTTAGGGGATCTTACTAAGCAGCTTCCTATCATGGTGGTGGGGGAGCACAAGGACAAAGTGATTCAGTGCAGATGGCACACCCAGGATCTTTCCTTCCTGTCGTCCTCTGCAGATAGAACTGTCACCCTCTGGACTTACAATGGGTAGAGCACACCCAGTGTCAGTTTATGCAGTGAAAGCACAGAGACTTAAGACTACTGAGTTGTGAAAATTACAAACGTGAAGAACATAGACTGTCCAGGAAAGTGGTTTAGCACGAAGAGGCCCCTTATTGCCATGTATCCCACTGATAGGATGTGTTGGGTGGTGTTATTCTGCAGTGCTTTCAGTCTTCCATGTGAGCTCGTGCTGCTGTGACCTGCTATATGTAGTCGTGTTGCCAAAGTCTGCAGAAGAGCCCTTCCTTTGTTGGTGTGCACTCCAAGTCAGGGTGGACAGTGTGTTTACGGTTTAGTATTAAATGCATTCCTTGGTCTTTGCCTAAATAACAGTTTTATATGCACATTGAAATGGAATTATACTTTAACTATATTATTAAATGTAATGCAACCAAGTTCCTCCCAGATTAAACTTCCCAGGTGTTCAGAAATTACTTTTGCTCTTCTTACAATCCCATATTGTATTATCACTTGTCTTCTAGAGGTCAGAATTCTGTAACATGTCACTCAAAAGTTACATGGTTGCTTTTACTTAAGGATCATTATGAAGTTTAAACATGAATGAAAAACTGCTTCTTAGTTCACTACGTGGTATAGGCCCTTACTTTTCTCTTAAACCCAGGGATATGATTATTTTGTCACATAATTTTGTTTCAGGCTAAAAGGTAAATGTGTTTGCTTCAAAAACTTGTTAACTTCAGTTTTTTGAATGCAACAAGATACCTCCCTTCCAGACTGTACTGTAGAAGCAGAGCCGCGCAGCAGTTATGTGATGCAACACTTGATGGTACAGTAAATTTACTGGTTAGCATTTTTCCTCTTAAAAATTAAAATCCTTGCCATAGACCATAGCATGGCTTGAAATGCTATGTCTGCATGATAATTTAAAACGGAAAATTTTAACTTTGCACTCCAAAAGCTTATTTGGATTTTTTTTTTCTTGCACTGTTTCATGTAATGCAGAATAATGGTTTTATTTCTACAGCTTTGTAGATTCTAACATTTATGTATCTTTATTTTTCATATTGTATAGTAATTTTACTTTAAATTATTTAAATAGGCTATTTATTTAAAATGCAGTTTTATTGGTTCTCATTATTGAACTGTCTGTGCACTGTATGTAGCAAGCATTTTTCATCTGTTGTATACAAGTGGAAAGGGTATTAGAAGTGTAACTGTGCTATTATTTCAATAAAGACCTCTTGACACCTAAAACTGTTTCTGTTCCTCACAGGCTTTGGCTTTTGAAAGAATGTTATTTGTTCAGTTTCTGTTTCTTAGATTTCTTTCTGAAGTTCTTCAACTAATTTCTTTTTAACCCTTGTTGGCGGAAGCAGCAAAAGAGAAAGGACTTACAGAGTGCCTCCATACATTGGTTATGAGTAACATATAAACTGGGAACAACAAACTGCAGCAAACTGTGGGAGGCCTCTGGGGAGGTAAACTTCTCCATGCCTCATGTTCCAGTTTAGGGTGACCTAGGCTCTGTTACCATAAACACTGTGCTCGTGGACGTAAACCCCTTCGTAGCCCTAAGATGTAACCAGACTTACAGGCTCTTTGTAAGGTCCGAGTTCCACCAGCTGCACATAGATAACAGGCTAAAAGATAACCACATGTTCTTGTTTTGTGAAACTCCCAAACTGCCACTGTTATCAGTCTTTAGAATGACATACCAGTTCCGGCTCGCTGATTCACCCACCGTCAGG
Source organism: Cacajao melanocephalus (assembly GCA_963573385.1). Lineage (NCBI taxonomy): Eukaryota > Metazoa > Chordata > Mammalia > Primates > Pitheciidae > Cacajao > Cacajao melanocephalus. Next base: position 17,516 of record CAUYLG010015735.1, on the reverse strand, counting down.
TCACCCTCTCCCCACCATCACTCCACCCCTACCTTAGAGATCAAAGTGATTATAACCAATAAATACTGTGGAAGATCAGAGCTCGGGGCCTTCACTGCCTCTGGTCCCACATTTTGCATTCTTAATCTTTTTCTCGTTCCTTTGTTGCCACCAAACTCTGGGTACCCAAGGTGGGGTGTCAGGCTGGTTCCCTACAAACCCTTGGCAACTGTATAACTTAACAAAAAAAATAATTTTTGTAGAAATGGGGTCTTGCTTTGTCCAGGCTGGTCTTGCACTCTTGGCCTCAAATGATTCTCCTGAGTCAGCTTCCTGAAGTGCTGGGATTATGGGCAGGAGCCATTGTGCCTGGCCTGTATAACTTTTGTGTGTCTTCCATCTCTTTTATCCAAGATTTGGAGAACTTTCTATCCTTAATATGTTGTGAAAGTTGATTAATAAAAGCCTAGTAACATGTATAAATTCTTACTCAAGAGCATGAATATGTCAAATTAGGTAATCACCCAACAGATTCACCATGCTTTCTGCCTAGACAGAGCCAATTTATTAAGACAAAGGAACTGCAATAGAGAAAGAGTTATTCACGCAGAGCCAGCTGTGCAGAAGACTGGAGTTTTATTATCATTCAAATCAGTCTGCCTGAGCATTCCAGGATCAGAGTTTTTAAGGATAATTTGGTGGGTGGGGTTCACTCTTAGTAAATTGGGAGTGCTGGTTGATTGGGTTGGAGATGAAATCAGAGAGTCAAAGCTGTGTTCTTGAGTCAGTTTCTGGGTGGGGGCCACAAGATGAGATGAGCCAGTTTATCGATTATGGCTGGTGCCAGCTGATCGATCAAGTGCAGGGTCTGGGAAATATCTCAGTCTCTCATCTTGGTTTTTACAATAATGATGTTATCCCCAGGACCAATATGGAGAGGGTCAGAATCTTGTAGCCTCCAGCTGTATGACTCCTAAACCATAATTTATAATCTTATGGCTAAGTTGTTAATCTTATTAATATCTTCAAAGGGAGGCTGTCTAGTCCTCAGGCAAGAAGGGGGCTTATTTGGGAAATTGCTATTATTAGTTTTGTTTTGTTTTGTTTTGTTTTTGAGATGAAGTCTTGCTCTTGTCATGCAGGCTGGAGTGCAATGGCATGATCTCAGCTCACTGCAACCTCCACCTCCGGTGATTCTCCTGCCTCAGTCTCCCCAGTAGCTGGGATTACAAGTGTGCATCACCACACCCAGCTAATTTTTGTATTTTCAGTAGAGACAGGGTTTCGCCATGTTGGCAAGACTGGTCTTGAACTTCTGACCTCAAGTGATTTGCCCATCTCGGCATCCCAAAGTGTTGGAATTACAGGAGTGAGCCACTGCACCCGGCCAGAGCTGTTATTTTTGTTTCAAACTATAAACTATAAATTAAGTTCCTCCCAAAGTTAGTTTGGCCTATGCCCAGGAATGAAAAAGGACAGCTTGGAAGCAAGATGGAGTTGGTGAGGTCAGATCTCTTTTACTGTCTCAGTTACAATTTTGCAATTTCAACTTAGGAAGAAATAAAATACAGCTAGCTTGTGGGTATTCAATAGGTACACAAATTTTCTACCTCTCAGGCATGCAGAAGGGAATTCTAAAAGTAGGCCACAGTCTCTTCTTTAGCTTACTTTCATGTTGAATTTCATACATTTTAGATACTAGGTAAGTTGTGTTAAGTTTAAAACTAGGGGAAAAAAAAGCAATTTCTTAATATAGACCAGTTCAAGTTCATGGTTAAAAATATTCATTAAATTGTGTATTCTACTGTCATCACTGTCAGGGAGAAAAGATTCCCCTGGACTTGAGGTATGGAAATCATTTCTTTTACTGCAGTATAATAGGCACCAAGGCTGGGTGTGGTGGCTCACACCTGTAATCCCAGCACTTTGGGAGGCTGAGGCAGGTGGTTCACTTGAGGTTGGGAGTTCAAGACCAGCTTGGCCAACATGGTGAGACTAAACTCTGAATTTTTTTTTTTTTAATCTTGCCCAAATTACTATCTAAAGGGTCTGGGGAGTCATGCTTTACAAACCATAAATTCTCATCGGATGGGTTTTATTCTACGCTGTATATCATGACTTACGTTCCAATCTTGACTCTGGCATAACAAGGAAGACAATTAAAATGTTTTACCCCAAAATACATTTCCTTGCCATACCTTGAAATTGCCCTGCAAAGTCTCCTGTGGGAAAAATACACATTCTATAGAGAATCTCCTTTCCCCTTTGTTTTCCGTCCTTCCTTTCCAGATCCAGGAGACAATCAAATAAGAGCCAGGCACCTTTTTAATTCCTATAAGAAACATTTTACAACCTGCTTTCTCTGAATTTGTTTATATGGGAGCTTTCTCTGAACAATAAAACTGAGTATCCACAATCCTTTTTTTTTTTTTTTTTCGAGACAGAGTCTTGCTCTGTCACTAGGCGCCAGGCTGGAGTGCAGTGGCGCAATATCGGCTCAGTGCAACCTCCGCCTCCCGGGTTCAAGCAATTCTCCTGCCTCAGCCTCCCGAGTAACTGGGACTACAGGTGCGTGCCACCACAACCAGCTAATTTTTGTATTTTTTTAGTAAAGACGGGGTTTCACCATGTTGGCCAGGATGGACTCAATCTCTTCACCTCATGATCCACCTGCCTCGGCCTCCCAAAGTGCTGGGATTACAGGCATCAGCCACCGCGCCCGGCCTCCACAATCCTTTATCTTAACCCGAACATTTCCTTTGATCTGAGGTCTTCAGATAACCAGTTGTCAACCAGAAAATGTTTAAATTTACCTATAGCCTGGAAGTCCCCCTGCTTGAGTTGTCCCGCCTTTCTAAGCCAAACCAATGTATTTCTTAAATGTATTTGATTGATCTCTCATGCCTCCCTAAAATATGTAAAACTAATCTGTACCCGACCACCGTGGGCACATGTTCTCAGGACCTCCTGAGGGCTGTGTCATGCACCATGGTCACTCATATTTGGCTCAGAATAAATCTCTTAAAATATTTTACAGAATTGGACTCTAGTCAACAATGGTACAACCTAGTCCCTACTAAAAATAAAAAAATTAGCCAGAGGTGGTGGCCTGTGCCTGTAATCCCAGCTATGTGAGAGGCTGAGGCTGAGGCAGGAGAATCGCTTGAACATGGGAGGTGGAGGTTGCAGTGAGCCAAGACTGTGCCACTGCACTCCAGTCTGGGCAACAGAGCAAGATTTCATCTCAAAGTAATAATAATAAGCACCAGAAATTATAATATTTGCTTCAATAAATAGCTGGTTGCATATGTCCTTTTTTGTTTGTCTCCACACCATCTTCTGATGAGGGTGAATAGATTCTTTGAGGTTCACATAAAAGAGCAAATGAGAGGACTGAAGTATCTGTACTCTTGGAGTCCATCTCACATGGGAGTGCAAGGAAGAAGAGTTGGGTGGGTGGGTAGTGCAGAGATTTTTAATTATTTCCAGGCAGAACCTTCAGAGGTCTGTTCCAATTTTATTTGTTTTCTTTTTCTTTCTTCCTTTTTTTTTTTTTTAGCCTCAAATTGAGAGATTATTTCTATCTTTTTTTTTTTTTTGAGACAAAGTTTTGCTTTTGCTGCCGAGGCTGGATGCAACGGTGCAATCTCGGCTCACTGCAACCGCCATCTCCTGGGTTCAAACAATTCTTCTGACTCAGTCTCCTGAGTAGTTGAGATTACAGGATGCACCACAATGCCCGGCTAATTTTGTGTTTTTAGTAGAGACGGGGTTTCCCCATGTTGGTCAGGTTGATCTTGAACTCCCAACCTCAGGGGATCCACCCACCTCGGCCTCCCAAAGTGCTGGGATAACAGGTGTGAGCCACCGCGCCCTGCCTAGTTCTATTTTTAAAATTTAATTTTTAAGTTTATTGCATTGTGTTGTATTGACAAAGTCTTGCTTACTGTACCCTAGAACTCCTGGGCTCAAGTGATCCTCCTGCCTCACTCAGCCTCCCAAGTAGTTAAGACTACAGGCACAAGCCATGATGTGGGGCTAATTTTTTTATGGAGATGAGGGTCTTACTATGTTGCCCAAGCTGGTCTTAAACTCCTGGCCTCTTTAGCAGTCCTTCCATCTTAGCTATCCAAAATGCTAGCATTGCGGGCATGAGACACCACATCTGCCCCCAAATTATATTTTTTTAATTTTTATTTTTTCAAAATTGTAAAGTCTGCTAGTTCAGAGGAAGCTAAAAAAAGAAAATTGTAATGTCAATGGAGTCAAAGGTATTTGAAGAGATTTATTCTGAGCCAAATGTGAGTGACCATGGCCTATGACAGCCTCAGGAGATCCTGAGAAGATGTGCCCAAGGTGTTTGGGCTACAGCTTGGTTTTTATATACATTTTAGGGAGCATAAGCCATTAATCAATACATGTTGCATGTACATTGTTTAGTCTGGAAAGATGGGACAACTCAGAGGTAGGGTTGGGGGGATGGACCTGCTGTCACATTGTTGTTATCTTATTGCTACAAGGTGTGTCAGTGCTAAGGTGTCTGGGTTTTGTGTTTTTTTGTTTTTGGTTTTGTTTCTGAGACAGAGTCTCACTCTGTCATCCAGGCTGGAGTGCAATGGCCTGATCCTGGCTACTGCAACACCCACCTCCCAGGTTCAAGCGATTCTCCTCCCTCAGCCTCCTGAGTAGCTAGGACTACAGGCACGTGCCATCACACCTGGTTAAATTTTTTTTTTTTTTTTTTTAAAGACGGGGTTTCACCATGTTGGTCAGGCTGGTCTTGAACTCCCGACCTCAGGTGATCCGCCCGCCTTGGCCTCCAAAGTGCTTGGATTACAGGCGTGAGCCATCACGCCTGGCCAATTTTTGTATTTTTAGTAGAAATGGGGTTTCACCATGTTGGCCAGGCTGGTCTCAAACTCCTGACCTCAGGTGATCTGCCCACCATGGCCTCCCAAAGTGCTGGGATTACAGGTGTGAGCCACCGCGTCCGGCCAAGGTCTCTGTTATAATGCTGGTCAGCTGTGCCTGAATTCCAAAGGGCAGAGGGTATAATGAGGCATGCCTGACCACCCATTCTCAGCACATTATGCCTTGAACTAATGTTTCAGGTTTCCTTTTTACTTATTTATTTATTTATTTTTGAGACAGAGTCTCACTCTGTCGTCCAGGCTGGAGTGCAGTAGTAAGATCTTGGCTCACTGCAACCTCTGCCTCCCAGGTTCAAGCGACTCTCTTGCCTCAGCCTCCCAAGTAGCTGGGATTACAGACGTCCACCACCACACCTGGCTAAGTTTGTGTTTTTAGTAGAGACAGGGTTTCACTATTTTGGCCAGGCTGCTCTTGAACACCTGACCTTAAGTGATTCCCTTGCCTTGGCCTCCCAAAGTACTGAGATTACAGGCGTGAGCCACTGTACCTGGCCTCGGGTTTACTTTAGAATGCTCTTGGCTGAGAGGATAGGTCTATCCAGCTGGTTGGGGGGCGGTGCTTAGAATTTTTTGGTTTATAGTAACAAGCCAAAGGATACAACAGAGTGAAAAGGCAACCCACTAAGAGGGAGAAGATGGGGCCGGGCTTGGTGGCTGATGCCTGTAATCCCAGCACTTTGGAAGGCTGAGGCAGGATCACTTGAGCCCAGGAATTTGAGACCAGCCTGTGCAACACAGGGAGACCCTGTCTCTAAAAAAAATAAAAATAAAATAAAAAGTGGAAGAAGATACTTGCAAATCTTATGTGATAAGGTGGTTAATATCCAGAATATATAGAGAACTAAAACACAACAAAAACCCATGAAAAAATGGACAATGCCAGGAGTTCAAGGCTGCAGTGAGCCATGATCATGACACTGCACTTCAGCCTGGGTGACAAAGCAAGATCCTGTCTCTTAAAAAAAAAAAATTGGGTGAAGGACTTGAATACACATTTCTCCAATGAAGATATACAAATGCATGGCCCATAAACACATGAAAAGATGCTCAACATCATTGGCCATTAGGGAAAGGCAAATCAAGACCACAGTGAGGTACTTCACACCTATTAAGATGGTTACTATACAAATATAAGAAGATATCAGTGGAGATGTGGGGAAATTGGAACTCTTGTGCACTTTTGGTGGGAATGTAAAATGGTGCAGCCACTATGGAAAAAAGTATGGCAGTTCCTCAAAAAAATTAAAAATAGAATTACTACATAATCCAGGAATTCCACTTTTGTGTAGATATTCAAGAGTTGAAAGCAACAGATACTTGAACATCGTGTATATACCCAAAAGGGTCAAAAAACAGATATTTGTATATCCATGTTTATAGCATTATTTCACAGTACACAAAAGTGGAAACAACCTGTTATCCATTAACAGATGCCTGGATAAACTGGTTTATATATAAAATGGAATATTATGCAGCCTTAAAATAAATCGTGACACATTACCATGGATGAACCTTGAGGACAGTATGCTAAGTGAAATCAGTCACAAAAAGACAAATGCTGTCTGATTCCTTGTATGAAATACCTAGAGTAGTCAAATTCATACAGACGGAAAGAATGGCAGTTGGTCCGAAGGAGGGAGGGGAAGAAAGAGGAGTTACCATTTACTGGGTACAGAGTTTCAGTTTTGCAAGACGAGTGCTGGCGATTGATGGTGGTGATGGTTGTGGAACAATGTTAATGTATTTAATGCCACTGAACTGTACTCTTAAAAATTGTTAAGATTGTAAATTCTACCATCTTTACAGTTTCCCAAGATTGCAAGGCCAGTTAAAGACAAGAACTAAACTTACTATTTCCAACTGCCCTACAGTGTGCAGACCTTTCCCTTATCCGGCCCTGATTTGTCATTTGTGATCCCTGGTTTAAAAAATTATGCTTGTGCCCAGGCCCGCTGGCTCACGCCTGTAATCCCAACTCTTTGGGAGGCTGAGGCGGGCGGATCACCGGAGGTCGAGAGTTTGAGATCAGCCTGGCCAACATGGTGAAACCCTGTCTCTTTATAAAACGCAAATAAGCTTGGTGTGGTGGCGCGCGCCTGTAGTCCCAGCTACTTGAGAGGCTGAGACAGCAGGATCGCACGAACCTGGGAGGCAGAGGTTGCAGTGAGCCAAGATCACACCACTGCACTCCAGCCTCGGCGGCACAGACTCTGCCTCAAAAAAAAAAAAAAAAAAAAAATCATGCTTGCTTATCATGGTGAATGTTACACATTCAAACTTAACAAACATATTAGTAGTAAGAAAATATGTTTCCTATCCGTTGTATATATTTGGGTGCCCGGAGTGACTTCGGTCGCAGAAAGAATTCCGCAGATGACAAGAAAAAGAAAATCCGTGACCTAAATAACCTGCGCACAGAGGCCGGCCCCGCCACTAACCCCGCCCCGCAACAGGACCAATCAGCGGCGCGCGCGGGAGGGACACGCAGCCGCCGGCCGAGCAAGTCGATGAGGAGGTACTGGAGGGCCGGCGCGCGCTGAAACACAGGGTGGCGGCGGGTTGTGCTACGTCTTCTGCTGCCGTCCTGGGCAGGTGTCTTCCTCGAGAGGCAGGCAGGGGATCCCAGACGTGAGTCCGTGCAGTTGAGTGTGTCGTGCGGCGGGTGGGGTGGGGCGTTTCGCCCCGGCGGTTTTCGCGGACTCGCGGTGCCGACGCCAGGGAGGCCGCAAGCGTGACTCTGGGCTGGGACTGCGCTCGCAGCGCTGCGGCGGCTCCGGCCTGTGGGCTCTCCGGGTTCCTCCCCCGGCTCCAGCGCTGGCAGCTGCCGGTCTGTTGTGGCTCCGCGGATTCCAGGGAGGTGCTTGGCCCAGAGAGCGGCCTACGGAGAACGCACAGCGAGTGCAAAGCGAGACCCGGGCGAACGTTGAATTCTGTTGGCTTTGGTCATCTCTGAAAACTTTAAGCATAATTTGAATAAATGCTATCAGCCCAATAGCTCGGATTTAGTTGTAGTTAATTTTCTAAAACTTCAAGTCAGTGAATTAACGCAGCAACAAAAAACCGGACACAAAGCAACCTCCAACTCTGATTTTTTTTTTCTTTTTTTTTTTTTTTGAGACGGCGTCTTGCTGTGTCACCCAGGCTGGAGTGCAGTGGCGTGATCTCGGCTCACTGCAACCTCCGCCTCCTGGGTTCAAGCAGTTCTCCTGCCTCAGCCTCCCGAGTAGCTGGGACTACAGGCGCGCGTCACCACACCCGGCTAATTTTTGTATTTTTAGTAGAGACGGGGTTTCTCCATGTTAATCAGGCTGGTCTTGAACTCCCGATCTCAGGTGATCAGCCTGCCTCGGCCTCCCAAAGTACTGGGATTACAGGCATGAGACACCGCGCCTGACCTTTAGCTGCTATTATATATAATTTAAAAATTATTAGTACCGAAGCCTGAGACAAGAGAAAAATGGTAAAAATAGTAGGGACTGCGGGAGAGAGAGTAGTACTTACTGACAAGTACTAGAATGACATAGGTGCCACCATTAAACTAAATCAGCATACGATGGTTGCTTTTGATTAACACTTTGCTACTCGGAGTGTAGTCTTCAGCATCACCAGGAGCTTGTTAGAAGTGGATAATTTCAGACCTACCTCAGATTTACTGAATCTGTTTTCTTTTAACAAGCTCTCCAGCAGGTTTAGATGCAGCTTTGTTTGGAGGAAGTGTGAGATCTGTTTTAGGATTTCTCAGGGAGTTCCAGCCTTCATTCAGTGAATATGGGGATCTGGCAGGAGGCCTTGAATCTCTAGCTGATTCTTCTATTCTGTTTTACCCTCTGGTCTTCCATCATTTGTAATGCTAATCTCTATTCCTGGATAAATCTATAGATCTGCTGGTCATTCGTGGAGAAAGTAACATAGTTTGTGGATGTCACAGTCAAAACTCAGCTGCCTGGTTGACACAGTGGCTCACCTGTAATCTCAGCACTTGGTGGGGGATCCTTCAAGACCAGCCTGGGCAGCATAGCAAGATCCTGTCTCTATAAAAAAGAAAAAAAACCTCAACTGCTTGACAGGCTTTCATTCACCTCTCTGTATAATGCCTCCTGTAGTACTTTTATCCCCTCCAAATCTCCATTTCCCCATCTCAACCTCCTCACATACAATGTAAGAAATGCAAATTACTCTTAGTAATTTCTCTGCACTTGATGTCATAATATGAACTCTGTCAGCTTCTCTTTTTACTTTAGAAATTTTGTCTTCATTCATTTCTGTTTATGGAGTGTATAACCTCACTGCCTGTGAAGAACCCTTCCTGTAACCTTGATTTCATCCACTTCCATCTCGGAGCCTCTCTCCAGTTTACATACTCCCTTTGTCACCTGCTTCTTAACCACTTAGAGAATTAGGTCTCTCACTGTCATTCTCTGAAAGGTCATATATGGCCAACTAATTAATCAATCCAATGGCTTTTTTTCAGACTTTATTCCTCTGCACTTCTCTGAAGTATTGAATATGCTCTTTCTTCAAGTTAAGCCCCTCCTTGGTTTTTGCCCATTGCATTTTTTGGCTTGCCCTCTATTGCCCTTATTAGCCTTCCTCTTCTCTCTTGTATTTGCTTCTTCCATGGCTTTCTTCCTTAGCCGAACTCTAATTTTTTCCCATAAAGTATATAGTTACTCAGTATTTCTAAGTCTCTCCAGAGCATAACAGCGGTTTTAGTGTTTTGGGTTTTTGTTGTTGTTATTACTGAGGCAGAGTCTTGCTCTATCACCCATGCTGGAGAGCAGTGGCGGGATCACGGCTCACTGCAGCTTCAACCTCCCCGGCTCAAGTGATCCTCCCACCTCAGCCTCCCCAAGTAGCTGGGACTATAGATGTGCACCACCACACCCAGATAAAATTTTTTTAAAGAAGTTTTGTAGAGATGGAATCTCCCTATGTTGCCCAGGCTGGTGTCAAACTCCTGGGCTCAAGTGGTCTTCCTGCCTTGGCTTCCCAAAGTGCTGGGATTACAGGAGTCAGTCACCACAACTGGCCACAAACTTTTGTTCTGTATATTTTGTTAGAGTTTTGGTTGTTCAGGCAGGAGGGTAAATCTGGTCCATGTTAATCCATCTTGGCCAGAAGTAGGAGTTGGTGAAGTGCACTGGAGTACAGAGTCCCCCCTTTACCCTTGGGGGATACATTCCAAGACTGCAAATAGATGCCTGAAACTTCAGATAGTGCTAAACCTTATATATATATATATATATATATATATATATATATATATACACACACTATGTTATTTCCTATATATCCATACCTCTGCTGAAGTTTAATTTATGAGTTAGGCACAATAAGAGATTAATAGCAATAACTAATAGAAAAATTGTAACAATACACAATAATAAAAGTTATGTGCTGTGGGTGGAATTTTTTCACTTTGAGCTGCAACAGCAAAACTAGCATGAATTTCCTTTACCCGTCTGTACAATTTCATGGATACAAGGTTTGCTCTTGCCACCATAGATCTTAGCAACCTCATGTTAATTTTTTTCTTTAATTTTTTTTTTTTTTTTTTGAGACAGAGTTTTACTGAGGCTGGAGTGCAATGGTATGATCTTGGCTCACTGCAACCTCCCACCTCCTGGGTTCAAGTGATTCTCCTGCCTCAGCCTCCTGAGTAGCTGGGATTACAGGTGCCCACCATCACGCCCAGCTAATTTTTGTATTTTTAGTAGAGACAGGGTTTTGCCAAGGTGACCAGGCTGGTCTCAAACTCCTGATCTCAGGTGATCCACCTGCCTCAGCCTCCCAAAGTGTTAGGATTGCAGGTGTGAACCACCTGCAGACTTTTTTTTTTCCTTTGAGACAGATTCTCACTCTTAACCAGGCTGGAAGTACAGTGGTGTGATCTCGGCTCACTGCAACCTCTGTCTCCTAGTTTCAATCGATTTTCTTGCCTTAGTTTCTTGAGTAGCTTGGGATTACAAGTGTGTGCCATCACACCTGGCTAATTTTTGTATATTTATTTATTTATTTATTTTTTGAAATAGAGTTTCACTCTTGTTGCCCAGGCTGGAGTGCAATGGCATGATCTCGGCTCACGGCGATCTCAGCTAACTGCAACATCCGCCTCCTGGGTTCAAGCGATTCTCCTGCCTCAGCCTCCCCAGTAGCTGGGATTACAGGCATGTGCCACCATGCCTGGCTAGTTCTGTGTTTTTAGCAGAGATGGGGTTTCTTCATGTTGGTTAGGCTGGTCTCAAACTCCTGACCTCAGGTGATCTGCCCTCCTTGGCCTCTCAAAAGTGCTGAGATTAGAGGCATGAGCCACCACATCTGGCCTATTTATTTATTCTTTTTGAGATGGAGGCTTCCTCTGTTGCCCTAGCTGGAATGCGGTGGCGTGACCTCAGCTCACTGCACCTCCACCTCCCGGGTTCAAGCAATTCTCCTGCCTCCGCCTCCCAAGTAGCCAGGACTACAGGCACCCACCACCATGCCTGGCTAATTTTTGTATTTTTAGCAGAGACACAGGTTTTGCCATGTTCATCAGGCTGGTCTCAAACTCCTGGGCTCAAGTGATCCGCCTGCCACGGCCTCCCAAAGTGCTGGAATTACAGGTATGAGCCACTGTGCCTGGCCAATTTTTGTATTTTTAGTATAGACAGGATTTCACTGTGTTGGCCAGGCTGGTCTTGAACTCCTGACCTCGAGTGATCCACCTGCCTTGGCCTTCCAAAGTTTTGGAATTGCATCAGCCATTGCTCCCGGCCCTTTTCTTTATTAAGTTGAGAACTTTCACTTTTTCACTTAAAGCACTTTATGACTTCTCTTTGTCATATCTGAATTGCTAGCATTGGCTGACCTGTGCTGTAGTGCCAATATTAAGTAAAATAAAGATCCTTTGAGCATACACACTGAGATACCAGAGTAGTTGATCTGCTAACCCAGGTGGGTACTAAGTGACTGGAGTGTGATAGCTACAGTGTGGAGGTATCCCAGGTGGGATGGAACAGGACAGCAAGAGAGTTCCTCACAGTACCCAGAGCTGTACATAATCGAAAACTTAGGAACTGTTTACTTCTGGAATTTGCCATCTAATATTTTCAGATTGCAGTTGACTATGGGTAACTGAAGCCTCGGAAAGCAAAACGACAGATGGCGGTACCACCATAGAGTTACTGTGTCACCTTGCTCCAAAACCTCCACCTGAATGATTTCTTCAACCGTTCCTGCTAGGCTTTCTCTGTTAAAGCTGCTGTACCAAATCCAGGGGACAGTTTGCTGCTCTCTGATTGCCTCACTTCTTAGCAGCGTTCAACATAGCTGTCTGTTCTTTCCTTTCTTCACTCGGCTTCTGGAATTCCAGCCTCTCCTGATTTTCTTCCTGCCTCATAGCACTCACCAGAAGTATCTCTTTATGGTTCCTCCTCCTCTTTCTGATCCCCAAATATTGGGTTGCCCTGGACTCAATCTTTTGTCCTCATAATAGATCTTACGGGGATCATACCCAGTCCATCTCCTTTAAACCCCATCTACATCCTGATGACTCTCAAATGCAGTCCCACTGCTCTCCTTAGCTTCATCCTGCATATTTGCAGTCTCCACTTGGACATCAGTGGACACCTCAAATTTATTATATCCAAACAAAACTCTTGATCTTTCAGAACTTGCTGTCTTCCTCAGTCTTTTCCCTTCTCCCAGTTGCCCTGGCCACAAACCTAGACATCGTCCCAAATCTTCACTTGTCTTTACCTATATCCAGACTTTCAGCAATTTCTACAGTGTATTATTTCTGTATTAGAATACCAAGAAATGTTACAAGAAATAAACCCCTATATCTCACGATTTGCCATAAAGGAAATTAATTTTTGCTCACATGAAAGTGAAAAGCTGTATTCCCACTTAATAGGTGGCCTTCTAGGTGGTCATTTAGGGGTCCAGGTGCCTGCATAGTTTGGCTGCCATCCTCCAGGGCTCAGTTTCCTGGGCATTCCCTGGTTGGGAGAGGGCAGCTGGGAGGTTTTCACGGATGTGGTGCATATCCCTTCCACGCGCTACATTGGCTAGAACTTTACTATGACATGGCCATTCTTAACAAACAGAAGCTGAGACATACAGTCATCATTTGTCCAGAAGGAAGAAGAAATGTACCTAGTGACCTATTAGCTGGTCACTTTGCCAAATGTAGTAGGGTCTACCTACAGATTAGAAAAACTGACCATTTGTCTTCACCTTTGCTGCTATCTTAGCTCATGTCACCTTCATCTCTCAACTGGACAACTGCAGATCCTCCTAACCTCCTGATTTATTATTCCATTCTAATCTCTGCATAGCAGCCACAGTGACTTCTTTTAGAATGTAAACTAGATTCCATCATGCCCCTGTTTAAAAGCCTCAAGTGGCTTTCTGTTACACACAGAGTAAAAGCCACCCTCTTTTTTTTTTAAATTTTTTTTTTAGAAATGGGGTTTCACCATTTTTGTCAGGCTGGTCTTGAGCTCCTGACCTCTGGTGATCCGCCTACCTAGGCCTCCCAAAGTGCTGGAATTACAAGCGTGAGCCACCGTGCCTGGCCTTTTTTTTTGAGATGGAGTTTCACTCTTAGCCCACGCTGGAGTGCAATGGCACAATCTAGGCTCACCACAACCTCCACCTCCTGGGTTCAAGCAATTCTCCTGCCTCATCCTCCCAAGTAGCTGAGATTATAGGCATGCACCACCACGCCCAGCTAATTTTTTATTTTTAGTAGAGACGGGGTTTCTCCATGTTGGTTGGGCTGGTCTCGAACTCCCGACCTCAGGTGATCTGCCCGCCTCAGCCTCCCAAAGTGCTGGGATTACAGTTGTGAGCCACTGCGCCCAGCAAAACCACACTCTTTACTGTGGTCTACCACTTCCTCCCTCCCCACCTCCCCTCCTCTAGGCTCATTCCCAAGACCCAGCTGTTCCAGCCTCCTTTCTGTTCCTTGACTGCTTCAGCTTCTTCCCCACTCAGGGCCTCTATGCTTGCTGTGTCTTCTCTCTGGATGTTTTTCTGTAAATCTTCTGAAGATTACCTTATTTTTCTGCTTACATGTTCTTATATACTTGCTGTGTAACAAACCACTCTAGAGTGTAATGGCTTTAAGCAACACTTTTATTACGTCTGGTGATTTTGTGGTTTTATGGGATGTGATTGGGCTCAGCTGGATAGTTCTGTTATTCTACATGATGTTGGCTGTGTCACCAAGTCAGTCACCAGAGATTGGACTGGAACCATCAAGATGGCTCACCCACATGGCTGGCCATTGATATTGGCTGCAGGCTGGCAGCTCAGTGTGGCGCTGCACCCATCCTCTCCTCGTGACTTGGCCTTCTTACAGGGTGGCAGCTGGGTTCCAAGAGAGTCTTGTCCCATGAACATATGTTCTGTCTTAGGGTTCTCCAGAGGGACAGAACCATTGAGGGTGGGAGGATGGATGGATGAGAGAGGATTTATTAGGGGAATTAGCTCACATGATTATGGGGGCTGAGAAGTACCACGGTAGGCTGTCTATAAGCTGGAGACCCTGGAATGCCAGTAGCCTGGCTCAGTCCAGGTGTGAAAGCCTCAGAATCAGGGAAGCTGATGATGTAATTTTCAGTCTGAGGCTGAAGACCTGAGAATGTAGGAGCTGCTGGTGTAAGTCTTGGAGCCGAAAGAGTGGAGAGCCTGGATTTCTGATGTCTAGTGACAGGAGAAGAAGAGAGTCCCTGCTCCAGGAGAGGAAAGAAATTGCCTTTTCTCCTTTTTGTTGTATTAGGGTCCCCAGTTGACTGAACGGTGCTCGCCCCTGCAGAGCGTGGATCTTCCACACTGTCAACTGACACAAACCAGCCGTCCCTGGAAACCCCCTCAGATACATCAAAAGGAATGCTTTGCAGTTCTCTAGGTATTCCTTAGTCCAGTCAAGTTGACACTTAAAATTAACCATCACATGTTCCAAAGCGAAGTAGAAGCAGACAATCCTCTTGAAGGCTAGGCCCAGAACCATCACAGCCCCACTTCCACCAAAGGATTTTGGTTCAGTAGTCACAGGGCCAGCCCAGATTCAGGAGAGGGAATACACTTCATCTTTCCGTGGGGAGAATGACAAAGCATTTGTGGCTGTCTTAGATCTTAGGGGCCTGCCCTGAAGTATCCAGCATCGCCTAATCTATATGTACCACTGTCTTGCTTTATCTTCTTAGGATTTATTACTGTATCAAGTTATGTTTTTGTTTTTTGCCAACTTACTGTCCTTCCTCCCTAGAATGTAAGCTTCTTGAAGAAGACCTTGTCTGTGTAGTTTCCTGGTATCGCTCACTTAAGACAGTGCCCAGTATACAGTAGGTATTTGGTAAATGTTGAACAAATGAATGCTGAACTCCTTCCACACTATATTCTCATTCTGAATTTCTTTTTAAAATCAACATCACCATTTTTGTTGCTGGTAGACCGAGGTCTGTAGAATTGATCTTCAGTGTGCCACATGTGTTCTTTCTGGTTTTGTTGCCACCCCTCTTTCAGGCCGAGTACTACATCCTTTTTCTGCTTCAGCCTCTGTTGGATTCTGAATCCAGGTTTTCCTCCTCCTATGCACTTAGTGCTAGGTTTTTGTTTTTGTTTTTTTTTTCTGAGACCGAGTTTTACTGGTTCACCCAGGCTGGAGTGAAGTGGCATGATCTCAGCTCACTGCAGTCCCCCCCAACCCTGCATTGTTCACGCAATGCTCCTGCCTCAGCTTCCCAAGTAGCTGGGATTATAGGCGTGTGCCACCATGCCCGGCTAATTTTTGTATTTTTAGCAGAGATGGGGTTTCACCATGTTGGCCAAGCTGGTCTCAAACTCCGGACCTCAAGCAGTCCGCCCACCTCAGCCTTTCAAAGTGCTGGATTGCAGGTATGAGCCACTGCTCCTGGCCTTGGCTCCCATCCCTCGTGAGAGTTAGAGCTGGTAAAGTTAGTCATAAGCGTTTTCCTCAGCAGTGTCGTCACCACCCGCCCACCTCTGCCTCCCACTGCATCCCACTGCATCCATCCTTGCAATGCAATTGCTGAAACAAACACTTGGCCCTCTGCCTCAGCCTCCCCTATCTTGAGCACTTACGATGTTCCCCATACTTCAGATTCCCATTTCCATGCCATTCCTCTGAAATCTTTCCCGTTTCTCCCGGTCACATGTGCTTGCTTTATCCTTTGAACCTCTAAAATCCTTGAGTTCTTGCTATGGCTTTGAGTTTGCTGCTTAACAGTTACTGAACGTCTTTCACGTGCCAGCCACAGGCTGTGTATGGAGGTTGGGGAGATGGAGGGGTAAGATGGAGAGGCAGTGGGAAGGGGACTTCAGATTTAGGTAAGCTATTACCTTTCCCTAGGGAAGTTCACATTACAGTGGTTTTCTCCAGTGATTTTCTATCTTGGCTATACACTAGGATCACTTGGGGAGCTTAAAAAATCCCAGTGCCTGGGTCCTGATCCCAGAGATTGTGATTTATGGCCAAAGCATTGTGAGTTTTAGAAGCTCCTCGGGTGATTCTAATTTGGAGACAAGGTTGAGAGCCATTGTGCTAATGGAAGAGGCAGACTGATAAATGACTAATTTCATTGCTTCCAATGCTAGAAGAATATACAGGGCACGAGGGAACAGGAGTATTTAATTTAGCCTAGATTTACTTTTATTGTACGATTAGACTGTCAGCTGTTTATGGGCAGGACCCAGGGCTTTGTCATATTGAGTTTCCCTTGCCTGAT
The DNA here is from genome assembly GCA_963573385.1 of Cacajao melanocephalus. NCBI lineage: Eukaryota > Metazoa > Chordata > Mammalia > Primates > Pitheciidae > Cacajao > Cacajao melanocephalus. The sequence continues at coordinate 871 of CAUYLG010015735.1, read as the reverse complement.
TTTTATATGTAGTAGGTATAAGATAGGCTGCCCAATAGAACTTTCTTCGGTGATAAAAATGATCAAATGTTCTGAATCCACCCTGTCCAATATGGTAGCCACTACCCATATATGGCTATTGAGTGCTTGAAATGTAGCTAGTGGGAATGAGGAACTGAATTTTTAATTTTATTTAATTTTAATTACATTGCTACATATGGGAGTTACTAAGTATTTAAATCATTTGACTGTTTATGCTGGGGCGTAGGTGAGGCAGGTTATTTTCTCTGTATGGTTTTGAAGTTTAGTCACTTCATTTGAATAGTAATTTCTCACCTTTCTTTTTCTTGGTTTTGTTTTTTTGAGGTGGAGACTTGCTCTGTTGTCCAGGCTGGAGTACAGTGGCATGATCCTGGCTCACTGCGACCTCTGCTTCCTGGGTTCAAGCAATTCTCCCACCGCAGCCTCCTGAGTAGCTGGGATTACAGGCACATGCCATCATGCCCAGCTAAGTTTTTGTATTTTTTTTTTTTTTTTTAGAAAGAAAGAAAAAGAGAGAAAAGAAAGAAAGAGTGAAAGAAAGAAAGAAAAAAAAAAAGAATGTAAGAGAGAAAGAAGAAGAGAAAGAGGGAGAGAGAACGGGATTCTTGTTCTATTGCCCAGGCTAGAAAGCAGTCTAAAAATGGGTATTAAAAACCTCTTTTATGCCAATAATTGTGCTTAACAATGGAGACAGGAAGGAATGAGGGATGAAAATAACAAACAAGCAGCCAACCAATATTTTATTTAAACCTGTGAAATGCTATGCAATTGCTGAGGAGTGATTTACTTCCGATTATGTGGTCACTTTTAAAATAGGTGTAATGTGATACTGAGAAAAATGTATGTTTTG